>WWET01002163.1:254299-271592 GCA_011038615.1 Limnodynastes dumerilii
AATGTCCATATAAATGTCCATACCACCACTTCTTAATGTCCATATAAATGTCCATACCACCACTTCTTAATGTCCATATAAATGTCCATACCACCACTTCTTAATGTCCATATAAATGTCCATACCACCACTTCTTAATGTCCATATAAATGTCCATACCACCACTTCTAAATGTCCATATAAATGTCCATAGCACCACTTCTTAATGTCCATATAAATGTCCATACCACCACTTCTAAATGTCATTTGCTCTTCAACCACTGTTTTATAAAAAATAAAAGCAAATCCGTCCCTTTCACTATTGGGATGCCTGTATTAAAATATTTTTTTGTCTTCGTCTAAAAATTGTCTTTTTTTTAGGAATTAAACTAAATATTATATAAGAATAAAAAAACCGTGAAGCTGAAAGAAAAGAGTCATTGGGCCGTATCCAGAACGGCCGTAATTCACTGAACAATAGCTACTGCGCATGCGTAGTAGCTATTGTACGTAATCTGTGTATCGTTTCGATACGTAGATTGCGTATATGCGGTATTTTAGACTACATATACGTAATCTACATATCGAAACGATACGCAGATTACGTACAATAGCTACTACGCATGCGCAGTAGCTATTCTTCAGTGAATTACGGCCGTCTATGGAAAACGGCCGTAGTTCTGTATACGGCCCATTGTATCAGTCCCCAAACAATCTTTAAAGACCGTATGTACACAATCTACGTAACTAAACGCTACATAGATAGCGTAAAATAGTTACTACACGTGAGTAGTAGCTAGAATCGGAAAATTTGGTACGTATGTTAAAAATTACGGGGTTGTGAATCTGGCCCCTTGTGTTTATTGTAATACAACCTTTATAAATGACTTTATATTATATATTTCAGTCAGCGTGTACTTTCAAGCCATCTGTTTTTTGTTATCTAAATGTTCACCTCTCCATCTCTGTGTTCTGTCACTGCCCTACTACAACAGTGAATGGAGAGACAGGCTCTGATAGATGTTGCTTGTCTTAAAATTAAAGCTGCTCGCTTATCTAGACATGACCGATGCCTACAGTGCTTTGACATCGTACAATATATTATAAAGTGGCAGATACAAGCCGTGACATATAACTCTTAACATTTCCATTTCCAGGTGATGTTATTGATGTCTGAATATAACATTGCAACATTTGAGATTTATATATCCTTGTATATAGAACTGCACATTAGAGAACATGGAATATACATAAAACAAGGCCATTTTAGTATAATAAAATGCAGAACATGGAAAAATGAGAGAGCCTAAAATCCAATGTGAAACGTGTACAACTCAGACAAGAGTAGAAGATGCAGATAAGAGTAGGAATTTGGGCATGGTTGAGCGCACTGATTGGACGTGGTAGAAAGTTCCAGGATTGGGCTGTATGCAATGAGAGTTGAACAGGGATAGGGCAAGCCCTGTAATTGGGAGGCCCAGGGCAAAGCTTCCTCTGAGGGCTTCCCCTCATCAGCAACTGGCGCATGTGCAAATTTGGCCGTCTGCGCATGCATAGACTGAGGCTGTTTATCTTTTTATAAACAACGCTGTTATAAACTATTTACTGACATCCGCAGCCTCACTTTCAGGACCTCGACCACCAGCTACACTCTATTAGTACATGCCACCGAGGATTTGTCGTGGCGGGGATCAGCCAGAGGAACTATCTGTTAGTATGGTGTGCTTTTGGCTACCCTCCACCACTATTACTACCTGGCAGCATCTACAGACCCGTGGCATGCAACCAATACAGTGTAGCAGGAGAACCACGGCTCTGAAAGTGAAGCTGGCAAGGGGTCTCCCAGGGCACAAGTCCTGGGGCATAGGCCCAGGTTCAAACCCCCTAAGGGCAGTTTTGAACAGAGATGGGTTAAGAGACAGGTCAGAAGTAGATTCTGGAGTTAAGAGTGAGTCAGTTGAACTGCAGTCAGTAGATGATGGGTTTTAAGAAATTACTGAAAAAATATAAACAATAATGAAAAATATTCTATAAGTGTATGAGTGTAATAAATAGGGAGGCTGCCTTTTAAATTGTTACTCTGTCCTAAAGGCTCCATATAAGTAACCATGCTTACAACCCATTGTAAGCTAATAGGAGTGTTTAATGACATCTTGTAATATAACCCTTGTTAATGTATCAGTGAGTCTCAATAGTGACTGAATTGTAATCTATTCCAAAGCCTTTGAAAACTGGAGAAACAGGACGTTTCTACTGAGCTATTAGCAAACTAAGCGTCACATAAAAGCTGGAAACAGCTTTCCTCACCTTAATGACACTGGGAATAATGAAGGTCACCCCCATGCAACTGACCACCAGGACATATCAAATATCCAAAACACCATTTCTAAGATCTATTTCTTTTGAGCTGTAAGGAGTACACTGAGCTTTTAGAATACAGTCATTGAGATATTAGCAGTGCAACTTGTCCATCAACAACACTGCAGCTCCTGTATCACTCCTATAGCCTCAGAAAGAAAAAGATGGATCCATGGGACGTCCCCATAGCAGGGTCAAAAGGCTTGAGTGAAACTGAATACTAAACACAGCCTGCAATAGGAATTGATAATCAAACCAGCTACAGGTGACAATGGGGTCACAGGTCTGGACAGGAAACTAACTATCATTGTTTGAGGTTTCCTTTCCTTTTCATGTATGTGCTGACACATAGGGCCTGATCCAGACCTACGACCGCAAGCGAACGTACGCCGGTCGGGAGCGTAAAAACGGGAGAAAAAACGCACTGCGCATGTGCAGTATGACAACTGCCGGTCGTCCGAAGGACATCAGCGTACAGCGAGCGTATTTTCAGCGTATTTTTCGCCCAAGGGGCTTGCGTTTTGTACAACAATAGTCCGGACGCTCGTTTTACTACACGGAGGCGGGGATAGCCATTTAAATTGTACAGTATGGGCGTGCTAAGCCCGTACGCTCAGCGTATTATGTGCGAAAATTCGTACGGCCGACGGTAGTACCTAGTGTAGGGTATAGCTGCCGTAAGCAGGTACTTTTCATCTCATGGGGCCTGATCCAGCGCTACGAAAATTCGCACGACGGGCGAATGCGAACGTACGCTCGTCGTATCAACCTACACGCCCCTAGTACTCCCATAGTAAAGTCCCTGCTTACGGCGGCTATACCCTACACTGGGTACGACCGTCGGCCGTACGAAAATTCGCAGAAAATACGCTGCGAAAATACGCTTAGCACGCCCATACTGTACAATTTAAATGGCTATCCCCGCCTCCCTGTAGTAAAACGGGCGCCCAGCCGACCATCGTAAAAAAAATACGCCCAGCGAGCGAAAAATACGCTAACGATACGCCCGCTATTCGCTCATGACGCTCGGGCGACCGGAACCTGTCATACTGGGCATGCGCATTGCGAATTTTTTGCCGAAAATTCGCATACGATGAGCGTACGCTCGCTTGCGAGCGTTGCTCTGGATCAGGCCCATGGCGTGTATGTTTATACGCACGGGCGAACGTACGCATTCGACCATTGGACGGAACCGTCGTAGCTCTGGATCAGGCCCATAGTGTTATATAATGTTTGTTTGGAGCACTAGACCTCTCTTTTGTTCCTTGTACTTACACAGTGGTCACTTTGGTCCTTGACTGCACCTCTCCATTTATATATACACTTGCACACATTTCATATATTGAATTAGAAGCGCAGCCTGTTTTCTTGTTAAAATGGTTCATGGTTCATACCAAGAAAGGCTAGAGGAACTAAACATGTATAGCTTGGAGCAGAGAAGAGAGAGGGGGGATATGATAGTAGCTATCATATATATCAAAAGTTGTGACTGGCTAGATGGGGTGGCAGTTTTCAGAGGAAGAGGTGTAATAGAACACGTGGACATGAACATAAACTGGAGGGTGGTCGATTCAGACCAAATGTGCGGAAAAATGACTTCACTGAAAGGGTGATAGATAAGTGGAATAGCCTCCCATCTGAGGTGATTGAGGCAAACACAGTAGAACAGTTTAAACATGCTTGGGATAAATATAAGAATATCCTAAATCTCTGGCTAAATTGAGGCTAGGTGGGGTCTGGGGTCAGTATGGTTTTAAATAAACAACTGGACAGACTGGATGGGCCATGTGGCTCTTATCTGCCATCACTTTCTTTATTTCTATGTAACAGAACAGCTGAGGAAAACGGTCAACAGAAAGAAATGAAGTATTCAATGAGGAAAGTAAGAAAGGTAAAATCAGCAGGTAGCTGCTGCCAGTTATTTATCAATAATTTGCTGTATAATCTTTGATAGATAAACATTCCGAAACTATTTTCTCCCTTATTTGGAGGGGTTTGGAGGTGTTCATTCCTAGTCTTCGCCAATGGGAGTCCCCGTCCCTATAAAGCATTTAGGGGTCACTAGTGGAATATTACTATAGAATAAACAGGATAAGCCAATCTTTCTACACAGACATTTAGCAGATAATATTTCTGTTCTACACTCAAAACACACACTGCAATTTCATTGGACTGTGCGAGTAATCGTGTGCGCGTTGTTTCCTGTAACATAGATAAGCTCACAACCGAACAAGAGAAAAGAATTCACATAGAACAGATAAAATGATTCAGTCAATATTGCATGAACTGGATGACATGATGTTTATACGAGGTGCTGGGTAACAGATAATCTTCTAAAACTCGACGTTCTATCTGTAGAATTTATTTTTATTTAGGAAAGTTTAATGTTTAAAAAAAAACAACAAAACCCACTAGTTTAATGCAAATTTATTTCTTTATAGTTTATACAGTGAAAAATTGAGAATATATATATATATATTCACAAAATATTCTACACAGATGTAGAGGTAAAAGTGAAAAATTATATTTAGTATATTATATAGTTTATAGTGTAAATATGAATCAGTTATTACATGCGCCTTTATTAGTAGCGCTAGCATGAGACAGGGGCTCCCTTTGCGGTCCATCAATACCACTTAGGGCCAGATCATTGGTTCTGGGCCTGCACAGTGTGAATGACCACAGATATGTTACACCATTGACGATCAGGTCTAGATTAGGCTCTGTGTGCCTGTGAAGGTTGACTATTATTGGATTAGAATCCATCTGTTTAGCTGCAGGAGCGGTTTGATTTCTTTGATTTGATCATTTGCAATAATTTTCCATAAAAAAAAAAAAAAAGCTGAAATCAGATGTGCAGGAGGGGTATAAGCACTTTATACAGGTATAAATCAATCACAAATGATCTACTGGACTCGCCAAAGATTATGAATGCTACAAAATAACCTTTATGAAGGTGTATGAATAATGAATGCAGTAGCAAACAATTTTATTTAGCTCACCAAGGTAGTAAAATAATAATGCCATTACAAGACTGCAAGGTCTAGATACAGTTTGTGTTTCAAAACTGCCCCAGTATTGAACAGATACAGGGGCTGATTCAGAGTTGCGCCTTTTTTTTTTTTTTTTAGGTGGAAGTGTACACCTGAGTAATACCATGTTGAATTGCAAGGGGAGGCAAAATTACATTGTGAAACCAGAATTAAAATTAGGAGGTGAAGTTTCTTAGCTGAACTAAGTTTTATAGAATAAACAAAGCTGTGCAGTATTTTAGTTCTATGTGTAAAAGTAATGTATTTTCCCTGCATGCAAATTTTTTAAAATTATTTAACACCCCCTTACTTTGAAAAGTGGCTTAGCCGAGCTATACACTTTTACGTAAAAAAAAAAAAGGTGTAAGTGCATCTCTAAATCAGCCCCACAAAGTCTAAGTATTTCCACTGTCCTTCTGCCCAGGGGCGTAAACAGAACTTAGAGGGACCCATACCAACATTTTGAAGAAGCTCCACCTATCACAACAGGTTTCCACCAAAGTGGTTAGTCCATGGAATGCCCTGACTTTGTCATGCAAGATCCACTCTCATCAGTATCATTGCCCCTCCCACAATTCATGACCCATTTTAGAATTACTATCATTTTATTTACCAAAGCTGGACCCCACCATTTCACATCAAATTGCAGTTAACCCATTCATGGATGACTCCTATGCCTGCTAGAACATGGTGAGAAACTAAGCCCCTATTCCTATTCTGAGATCAAAACACAATAAATAAATAAAAAAAAATGTAAAAAAAAAAAAGTTACCAGTAAAAATGTCCAGATAATTAAATTATGTTCACATTAACTTCAAAATAGGCTTTTGTTTAATTAAAAAAAAAACCCATTAACTAACATTAGTCTCATACATTTACCAGTATGTTTAGGACAAATGCTAATATAATGGTCTGAGTATAGGTTGTGGAGTACTTGCCATCAGCATTTACTTGGACATGAATATGCCCTATGGTTGGGGTGAATGATAAAGCCATAAACATATGGCTGCATTGCAAAATATAGAACCAGATAGGCGCTGATTAAAACTACTCAAATGTGATATACTTGATAGTAAATATATTCCCATAAAGTCTAATGTGCACTGCCGGTGAGAGTCCATAGGATGTCCACTAGGAATACCTAATACACGTAAAACTAGTCCGACAGGGAAAGTAAAAGATAAAGAATTTATTGCAAAGCAGGCCGCCTCTGTACCGTAGATGGAAAACAGACCGCATCTGACAGGAGGCTGAGGGAGCTCTAAGCAGCACGATATAAAGGTCCTGGGAAGATGGAGGAAGCGACGCGGAAAAACTACCACTGACGCATTTCAGGCAGGGGTGCCCTTTCTCAAAACCATCAGACAAGATTTATGTATATTATGTACTCCTAGTGGACATCCTACAGACTCACTGCCACTGCACACTAGACTTTATGGGAATATATTCACTATCAAGTATATCACATTTGAATAGTTTTAATCAGCACCTCTCTGGTTCTATATTTTGCATTATTTCTATTTTTGGGAAGTGGAGACCCTGCTAGACCCTTAATAGGTAGCAGATTACACAGCGCAGCCTCTTCTTTATCTTTATTCCATATGGTTGCATTGGGCTAAAATGCACATTAGCAAGAATAATATTGGTGTAACAAAATAGTGCTTGCTGAATATATAAATAAAAGATAGCAATACTGGTTGGAGGCCACTCTTTCCATGACATACATATTAAGAGAATTACACAGAAACCTTATCCTCTGCTATTAAGAATCAGATCCTTTGAGGTTTTCAACAAACTTCATGGTATGAAACTAGACTCCTCTCAATCGACCCTCCCATTTTAATATGAATATTGGTGATATAGTTGTCCTGGTCTTAAATAAGACGCCCTGGGTGACCTGTGACTCATCCAAGTTATAACCATTGGTGATATATACTGAAAACTAAGCACATGCTTCTTTGTTTGACTTATATCTGACTGTGCTATGTAGAACATTATTAATATGAGTGATGTCTTGTACAATTGTAGTTCTTTTTCTTTATTTGCCCCAATAAAGTTTGAAAATAAAAAAAAGCCACTATCAGGTTAATGAGAAAAAAATATTTAAAGTTCAAGACTGATGATGAGCTCCTTATTAAATATTAACCTGTTAGACACATCTGCCATTTATACATTCGCCAAGTGCTATTTTGCCTTGCACCAATGTCATCCTTGTTTATTTCTGATTTTCTTAGAGGCATGGACCAATTGCCTTACTGCACATTGCCTACAAGCCTCCACCTCTAACCTACCATGAAATCTTTCAAGCACAAGTAGCTGATGCACTGTGCTGCATTCCGGTCTGCGTTCTGCTTACAACTGACATTTGTTTGGCACCTCTCATTGGTCATGCATATAGAGGTACGTTTAAACTAATGTCAAGGCCGAAATCTTTACTGTGCAGAGGGTTTAACCTCTGTCTGGCAATTGCACCAACCCTGGACTGGTGCAGAAATTCTGGAGGAAGCATACAGAAACATGGCTCCTAATCCATACACCAGTATGAAAACAAAACACATTTTTATTAAATATACTGATTCTTATTGTGATACTGGAGCACATTTTTTATTTGTAAGCTTATAGCACATTGAATTATACACAAGCAGATTCTATTAATGGGTTATTTTTGGCAGCTCTCCTTGTACTGCACACACAGTGCTAAAAAGTTATGCTTACACTAATATAGAGGTTTACGTCCTTCCCCTTTAACCAACAGGGCTACGCTGAAATATTGTTTTAATGTATGTAATTATTGTTTATAGTTTGCATTTTATACACGGTTTGAATAAAGCTAGACATTTTATCTTTAATTACTGTTTCTCTTCCATCACCAATGTGGTAATGGAAGCTATTATAGCAGGACTTCTGTTAAGTAATGAATATATGCCTTGCTTACAAACCACTGAGGATAATTTCAATAGCAAATGTCATAATAAAGCATGTGCTTTACATGTGCTTTTACAATGATCAGCTTTAAGCAGGTGTGCATCCTATTGGTTTTTCTCCATCATGAACTATAAATACCATCAGTGCTTTTCCTTTTATATCCATTGGCAACTGCAGCAGTGACCTATCTTACTGGCAGGGTCTAGTGTTTATATTGACTATTACCTGTACTTCACTCTGCACACATTCTAAAGAATAACAAAGGACACAAATGTTGCAAAAACTTTTTTATTTGGAAATGTGGCACCATACAGCAGGGACACTGCTACCTGGAGACTCTACCTGCATGCTTCTTGTAGACATCAGATATCTTCAGCCTAAGTAAAAAAAAAAAAAAAAAAAATAGACATCAATTGTACTGACTGAATAAATAATCTGTGTAGAAATTGTTTCTCTACTGCAGTCAGTCTGAATTTAACACTTCATCTTGAATACAGAGTTCAGTTCTGGGCACCACTCCATAAAAGACATTTTGGAACTAGAAAGTTCAGAGAAGGGCGACAAACTTGATAACAGGTATGGAGTCATTGAGCTATGAGGAACGGCGAGACAGTTTACGCAGGTTTACTTTAGAAAAGAGATGTATATAGTTATCATATCTCCTCTTAAGACAAATACATCAAGGGTTAATAAAGAGAACTTTCATGGGAACTTTTTACCCCAAGGACTGTACACAGGGGCATCCACTAAGGTTAGAGGAGAGGAAGTTTCAAACAGCAAAGGAAAGAGTTCTTTACAGTAAGGGCAGTAAATATATGGAATGAAGTGCGAGGGAAATTGTGATGGCAGATTCACTTCATGTTTAAGAAATGGTTAGATAAATAATTTTTTTGCAGAAAACAGCATCCAGAGTTACCAGGACCATTAATTTAAATGAAGTACAGTAGTGTAAGAAATACGTCTGTCATCTTAGATCAGCAGGGACTTTTTTTTCACATTGCAACAGATTGGAGGTTGCTTCATCTGGATCAATTTCAATTTTAAAGAAAAAGATCGCAGGAGATCCATAGTAGGTTGAACTTTGACTGGTGTCTTTCAACCTCATCAACTATGTTATTTAAAACGGTGAAAGCTCCTGCCATCTAGACAGAAACCTGTCCTGTGAGATCACTCAGGGGCTAAAAAAAAAAAAAAAACTAAGACACTTCCGGTCACAGGTAACAGATGTGAGCAAACAAGGTTTTGTACTTTGTTTACTTTGCAGCATCCATGTCTGATCATCGCACTTACACAACATTGTTCCAAATGCTTGTTTGTGTGATGAAATAATGGGGAGAAGCATTTAGTGTGTGCCCAGCTTTACAATGGGGGAATCCCATATCCACACCAAAAAATAAATAAAACTAGTATCAGAGTTTACACAATTGCAAGCAAAATCTGTGTCCTGCATGGTTTGTCTCTCCAGTCACAGCCCGCAGGCTCTGGAAAAGCGTAGGAATATACAGGACGCCGTCCACACCAGCCGTACAGCCGGGGACATGCATGCTCTCCAACGTTGTGGAAGGGGACTGTACGTCACGACACCAGAAGGCGCTACGCTCCCATACGCCACCTGGACAGAGCCTGAGAGCGCGACCTCACAGGATATCCACGTTGGGTAACAATAACATAACATCAATGATCAACACTAATTTCAGTGTTGTTCTATTTAATATTTTATGTGATGTGTGAGATAATGAATAATTTTACCTTCTTGATTTTGAGGAACTTGTTTGTTTGAGTAGAATCGCTACAAAAAAGAAAAAAAAAGCACAAATTGTTATATTGCTAAATCTAAGTTTATCCTCAGTGTTTCACACCATTCAGGAATGGACCAGTTTCAATGGGAATAGAAATACACTTACATATAATGACTAAAGAGGATTGTCTTCTACCCACTCTGTTATATAGGCAAACAGTCTTCTAAAGCAGGTAAGCTATTTGTTGATAGATATATATATATTTTTGTTCGATAGATACACACACACACACACACACACACAATGTATATTTTAGAGATTTGGGGAACTTTGCCAGGGGTGAGCTCTCAATTTAAAAATACATGATATATGACTCAAAGTTGGGACGCTGACAGTTTTAGAGTTAGGACCAAAACATAAAAGCCTTGTAAGTGGCTGGTGGCTTATTATATATCTGCAGATGTATGCAAGTAATTCTCTGACTTATTATAAAAATAGAAAGTTATAGTTTGTTGCTGGGTAATTGCAAGAGTGCTGGGACATACACACACACTTTACCATGTCAAGCTGTTACTAGTCCAGTTACAGGCAGTGACAGAAGACCCCACACAACACAGTCACACACAAAACTATTGTACAATATGTCCTGCATGGTTTGTCTCCCCAGTAACAGCCCGCAGGCTCTGGAAAAGCATAGGAATATACAGGACGCCGTCCACACCAGCTGCACAGCCGGGGACATGCATGCTCTTCAACGTTGTGGAAGGGGACTGTACGTCACAGCACCAGAAGGCGCTACGCTCCCATACGCCACCTGGACAGAGCCTGAGAGCGCGACCTCACAGGATATCCACGTTGGATGACAGAAATAATCAAAGTTGGGTAACAAAATAATGCTCAAAGCTGTAACATCATGATACTAAACACTTAGAAATACACAAAAACACTAGGCATCAGTACCTTCACAAAGGCTTTATCTTGGCATAATCCTCCTCTAAAAAAAAAACAAAAAACACTTATAATTATGGACACATTCATTTTACAAGTTAACCACAAAAACAGATTGTTGACTGCAATGTGAACAAAGCAGTTCTATATGAGACGTTAGTGAAATATATTCAGTCCAATAGTCTAGTAGCACCATATATGCTGGTTTCAAAATGTGAATATAGACTTCTGCTCTCTTATGCAGAAGAAACAGGCAGTAAACGTCAACCATAGCACAGATGTGTAAGAACCCACTCAAAGTATTTCAGGATATATACCATCACACTATACTGGTTTTAATAGTAAAGAAAGCAAAAACTGAAGACACTACAGAAAAAATTCAGTTTCAAGGGGAACAAGAACAACCGCTATGTCAAACGTGTAATACACAACTGTTTCTAGAGGTTATAACTTATGTGCACATCTCTGCAAACAAGTAGACAAGACTGAGAAAGGGATATTAATAACCAATATCAAGAACACTTATATCTCTTATACAACCCAATAAACAGTATGTGTCCTGCATGGTTTGTCTCTCCAGTCACAGCCCGCAGGCTCTGGAAAAGCGTAGGAATATACAGGGTGCCGTCCACACCAGCCGTACAGCCGGGGACATGCATGCTCTCCAACGTTGTGGAAGGGGACTGTACGTCACGACACCAGAAGGCGCTACGCTCCCATACGCCATCTGGACAGAGCCTGAGAGCGCGACCTCACAGGATATCCACGTTGGTTTCTTAACAGCTAATATAGGCAAGTTTCAATATAAAAGGGGCAACTTAATTTTCTGAAACATTTTAGAATCACACTCCCCAATACCCATAAAATGAACAGAAACCTAATGTTTCATATTGACAGTTTTCCTTTAAAACTAAATTTTAATTCATGTAAAGGTCAATAACCTGTCAAACACCGATAAGTCCGGCTAGACGCATGCAAGTGCTTGAGATGGACATGGCCTACCTGTGGTAAGAAAAGGCAGTAATGCCTTATACCTACAAAATAAATCAAGGGTCTATCATAGAACAGTAAACATGGCCATTCTCAGAGGGAGCTACAGCTTATCAAGCATGAGGGTAACGGACAGGAAGATCAGAATGGAAGCCGTTTCACCAGAACCCCTTATTTTTATTCAATACAGAATTGCACACCTGCATCAAATTTACTCACCACAATCAAGACTCCCGCCATGTGTCGTCATCAGTACTCCACAGCCAACAAACGGATCAACACCGGAGCTGCCTGTGTCCTGCATGGTTTGTCTCTCCAGTCACAGCCCGAGGGCTCTGGAAAAGCGTAGGAATATACAGGACGCCGTCCACACCAGCCGTACAGCCAGGGACATGCATGCTCTCCAACGTTGTGGAAGGGGACTGTACGTCACTGTGCCAGAAGGCACTACGCTCCCATACGCCACCTGGACAGAGCCTGAGAGCGCGACCTCACAGGATATCCACGTTGATAACTTCTAATATTCATTTATAGATATATCATCAAAACATTTATATTCAAAACATTATCCCAAACAAAGGTCTACACACTAGGGTAACATATTACTGTCTAGACAAACGGCAAATTAGTCATTTCTCTATACAAAACCAACCTCTGAATAAGAGTCTTGTTTCTGGTTCTATTAGAGCTGATCTGTTACATACAGCAGCACTAAACTAAAAGACTGAGGTTTACTGCAGTATAGCTACATAAAGTTCATTTTATCAACCTTACAGTCAGAGTTACTATGGACAGCTAACAGCAATATGCATTAAGAGATGTTAACAGCCAATAGTGGCAGAAGCCCCATTACTGAAATATCAAACCCATTATCCCTATCAAATTCTCTTGTAAAAGGAGCTGTATATACAGTTGTTTTAGAGCAACCTTTGCATTAAATGAACATTACTATTTATAACAGCTTTGAGTACTATTAGTTTAAATAAAACATTCACATATTTTAACTACAGTACAGTGTTAGTGAATAATTCCAGCCTAAAGGAAGTAGTCACATTTACTAACCACCTATAAAGAAAAGCTTAGTTTTAATGAGATATGTAAAGCTCTGCACAGGGTAACGGAGGAAGTCATGTTGTACAATCAATGATCTACTGTAAGGACACTAGGTCTAGAATGAATCCGCCTTTCATTTCCATAAAACAATATTGTGCATTTTACCTAAATCCAAAAGAAAAATGGACACAAATATAACAAGAACTTTTTATTTGATTATTTAGCACTTTACAGTTGGAATTCTGGGAATTCGAAAACCACATCTTTGCCTGTGAGCTTCTTGTAGACACCAGAAAATGTCTCAACCTAGGTGGAAAAAAAAAAACCCCATTAAAAACCCAATGCCAACTAACACATTTGGTAACAGACAAAATCACTATATAGCATGTATCCTGCATGGTTTGTCTCTCCAGTCACAGCCCGAGGGCTCTGGAAAAGCGTAGGAATATACAGGACGCCGTCCACACCAGCCGTACAGCCGGGGACATGCATGCTCTCCAACGTTGTGGAAGGGGACTGTACGTCACTGTGCCAGAAGGCACTACGCTCCCATACGCCACCTGGACAGAGCCTGAGAGCGCGACCTCACAGGATATCCACGTTGGTTAAAAGAGTAAGATCTGCCAGATATAATTTGACCAATATCTCTTTAAAGAGCGTTTACATCTTGAATAGTTCAGTCACCGAAACAAACTTTAAGCTGTTATATATTCAAGATCTTTACAGTTTGATTCAGTCAACATTAAAGATATCCTATAGCTTAATAAGCCAATAAATTTACAAGACTAACAACCTGCTGCAAGGGTGGGCCTACATGCAATAAAGACTTCTTTACAGACCAAGCTGAAGGCAACATTGCTTAGATGTTCTAAAAAAACTTAAATTAAATAAGCAAGTGATCAATCTCTTTATTTAACATACACTATAATTCAATGATTTGTTATTCAACGACTACCTTGTGTTCAACATTGTTCTGTTGTGCCTTGTCCAAATGGACCTTGATAAGCCGACTGCCGTCCAACTTCACGCGGATTCTTTTGCCCACAATTTCACTTGGGAAAACTAGGTCTTCAAGGATGGCATCATGTACTGCAGTCAGGGTACGGCTAGAATCAAAGCAGGCACACAATGCAGCATTAAATCCGAATTACAACAGGCAACTGCGTAGCAAGTCAACAAAATGCCAAACACACGCACAATAAAACTCAAGTGATTGCAGTTAACTAGGTAACGTTCAAAATGACCATTAAGGATTCATGTTGAATATACTGTAAAACTTAGCTTACATTCCCTTAAAACTACATGATTTCAACTTTTATTTAGGACCAACAGAAGGAAGGTTATCATTTAGGAATAGCCTTTGAATAAATATATATATGTCCTGCATGGTTTGTCTCCCCAGTCACAGCCCGAGGGCTCTGGAAAAGCGTAGGAATATACAGGACGCCGTCCACACCAGCCGTACAGCCGGGGACATGCATGCTCTCCAACGTTGTGGAAGGGGACTGTACGTCACCACGTCAGAAGACGCTACGCTCCCATACGCCACCTGGACAGAGCCTGAGAGCGCGACCTCACAGGATATCCACGTTGGATGACAGAAATAATCAAAGTAAGTGTGTAAGTGGCCAACGTGCTTAATTGACTAACATTTGGAGAAAGCATCTTCAGAACTAGGTGCCACAAAAGTAATTTTGTTGTTTACCTTCTGGGACGCTTCTGCTTGTTTTTCGTACGGCTTTTTCTTGTGGGTTTGGGCAGAATCCTTCTCTAGAAGACAGACGACATGTATAATTATGGGCACACTACACAAAAATTATTGGTGGGGTACATTGGTGATACTACTGTATTAAGCAACATGCAGTTTAGGTTATGTGACCCTCATATTGCGGCTGCCGCTGCTAAATCTCAGATTACACAAGAGTACAAACAGAAAACAAAATTAGTTGAGTCATTAAAATGTACATTTATTTTTCCTTGTTGGGTGGCGATAGGAAGTCAGGACCTAATAGCCATAGTAACATTTGTGCAGTACACATGTATCCTGCATGGTTTGTCTCCCCAATCACAGCCCGAGGGCTCTGGAAAAGCGTAGGAATATACAGGACGCCGTCCACACCAGCCGTACAGCCGGGGACATGCATGCTCTCCAACGTTGTGGAAGGGGACTGTACGTCACTGCATCACAAGATGCTACGCTCCCATACGCCACCTGGACAGAGCCTGAGAGCGCGACCTCACAGGATATCCACGTTGGTTAAAATAGTCAGTAATGAGACGCAGTTGTTCCAGTTCTGTTAGTGTTAAAATTTCTAGAAAAGTTCCCAAAGCTTCCAGTGACATTCATAATGTAAAACAGTCACCCTGTACTAGAGCTTTAGTCTTATAAGCGTTAGTTGTTAATTGTTAGGGTTAAATATAACCTTTTCCTAATAAAACTTTGACATCTCAATTATTGATCATTCATTTGATTTAAAGTTTTATTAGGAAAAGGTTATATTTAACCCTCACAAAGTGACAGCAATGACCAATAATTGAGTTCATACATGGTCACTGTTTAACCAAATACGTAACCGTGCTCCTAGTATTTAAAAACAAAAAAAGCCATGTAGCATTAGAAACCAAATCAATACAAGATTCACAAACTTTAACACATTAGCTCATCATAAGTTAGTGCTATAAAATGTTTATCTGGGCAGGGCAAGAAGTGCAAGATTGTTACTGCTATCGATTCTATCTGTGTGGTAGACATACACTCTGTTCAAACAATTGTCCTCATAGGTCCAGTAGACCTCAATCTCGCTACATAAAGACCCATGTCTGAAGACATAATAGTAGTATATATTGTCCCTAAAGAGCCCAAATTGACCGCTTGTTTATACAGTAGAGTTGAGATGGAACTGGATAGCTACAAAGGATTTTGAGAAAAACCTGTACATATACACAAACATCTGCTTGATAGAGAGCTGTAGATGTACCAGACAATGTGTAACATAAGCAAGTGTTATCCATTTACCTGAGCAATGAAGACAACATGTTTGCCACTGAACTTCTTCTCAAGCTCACGCACCAGCCTAACCTGGATCTTCTGGAAAGATTTCAGCTGAGGAACTGGAACGAAGATGATTATTGCTTTTCTACCGCCCCCGACTTCAATTTCCTGTGAGGAATAGACAGCAGAGTAACATCTACACCAGGGCTGTCTATGATACTATAACAATTTTAAATTCTGTATCAACTACCCATTAAAACAACTGTACAAATCAATCAATAAAAGTTCCCAGGAATAACATTTGTTTCTAGAAAGATGTAATGATCGAAATAAGTGGCTTCAAACGGCACGTGTCTAAAAGGTAATGTATATACCAATCATTAGCATTATTATAGGCTTTGTTTAAAGAAACTATAAAAGCATCATTATTTCCAAACCAATATAAATTGTGTATGTGGCAGCATTATATTGTCCACAAGTGTGTCCTGCATGGTTTGTCTCTCCAGTCACAGCCCGAGGGCTCTGGAAAAGCGTAGGAATATACAAGACGCCGTCCACACCAGCCGTGCAGCCGGGGACATGCATGCTCTCCAACGTTGCGGAAGGGGACCGTACGTCACTGCGCCCGAAGGCGCTACGCTCCCATACGCCACCTGGATAGAGCCTGAGAGCGCGACCTCACAGGATATCCACGTTGGTTAAATGTCGTTTATCAAGTTATCATCAATAAACTATAATCACGTGAAACGTAATAAAAAAAAGAATCTACTTTAGAGAATTAAAAAAAAGACTTTCAAATAGCCAAGTCTTATTTAGCATCGGAAAATTAAATCCTTACATTACCGTACTAACCACGTACATAATTATGAGAAGGACGTCATTTCACAGACTTATTACTTCAGTAGACATACAAGGCCCGATTCAATTAGCCGCGATGACGGGAAAAAGCTCAGAGTGCTTTCCCCCCGGTCATAGAAGGTAGAAAAAGAAGCTAATTTTTATGCTCACCTCTATGGGGTGGGCATAAAAATCTCCCAAAAAACGTTGGTACAAAGATAACTGAATCGAGCTCTAAATGTCAAAACAGCTTTAGTAGTCAACTTATTGGTTATTAAAAATAAAAAAAAATAAAAAATGTGTGTGTGTGTATCTAGCCGCGATGAAAAAGCTCAGAGTGCTTTCCCCCCCGTCATAGAAGGTAGAAAAAGAAGCTAATTTTTATGCTCACCTCTATGGGGTGGGCATAAAAATCTCCCAAAAAACGTTGGTACGGTACA
>WWET01002164.1:14001-31359 GCA_011038615.1 Limnodynastes dumerilii
GCTCTTCCGTACGTGTGTCGCCAAGTGTGATTCACATGCCCGTGCCTAAAGCATTTACGAGCGTATATTCAGCGTAACTTGCGTAAAAAAAGTTACTATGCATGCGCAGTTAAACCATTCATAAAAATACACATGCAACTCCACGTGAAAACGGATCTGTGAATACGGTCCTAAGAGAGGAAAGTTACTCCTGGGCTAAACCATATTGATTTCAGGGGGAGTCAACTTAATTGTATACTTTGCATGCAGGGATATATCTTTGAATTGCTTACTGCACACAGATACTGACCAGCTTTACTATCACACTGTTATTTAGACTTGGGATAGGAAACATCACCTCTCAACTCTAATACTGTTTGCAACAGATGAAATATGACTCCCCTGCAATCAACATGGTTTAGCTCAGGAGTAACTTTCCTCTCTTAGGACCTGATTCACACTTAAGAATCTTCTTAAAATAAGAACTTAAAGTCACTCCTGGGCTAAAACATGTTGATTGCAGGGGAGTCATATTTCATCTGTGGCAAACAGTACTAGTGTTGAGAGGTGATATTTCCCAGCCCAAGTCTAAATAACAGTGTGATAGTAAAGCTGGTCAGTATCTGTGTGCAGTAAGCAATTCAAAGGTATATCCCTGCATGCAAAAAATACAATTAAATGAATTCCCCCTGAAATCAACATGGTTTTGCCCAGGAGTGACTTTAAGTTCTTATTTTAAGAATATTCTTAAGTGTGAATCAGGTCCTTAATTTCAAGATCCTTCTTAAGTCTGAATCAGGCCCAGAGTAGTAAAAAATCTGTACATAGGTGGCTAGTGCACCCCGAGCAATTAAAAAAAAAATGCCAACTTACGCACACAGCGTGTGTAAATTGGCTGACTTTATTAAGTCTGAATACGGTCCTAGTGGAGTATAGTTGGTCAAGTTGATGTATAACAGATACAAATGCATGGGTCATCTGGACCATATGCTGATATGAATAGTGTACAGCACATGAGGCGTGAGGGGCACTCAAGAAATTATGAGGTACATACCACAAATCCCAGCTCTCCATCCAACCAGGGTCACGCCTTCAGCCGCACAGGCTCGTACATAGGCTGATAATGCCGCACACACGCTGTCCTCACTTTTCTCATAGTTACAGCTGTCATACATACAATTCTGTAGGGATAAGTCATAAAATATTATTGTAACCTGCAATCTTATCAAGTACATTGATAAGGACTCAACTACTAACATAGCGCATCTTTTAGCGCTGGTTCTTTCCTTGTATCATACCTTTTATGACATAGGGGTAGATCCAGACCCAAGTCTTTGTTACGTTTCATTGCGTAGCGTATTTTCTATGCACTCCCCTCGCTTCTGCGTACTTTGGCTGTTTTACGCTTGCCAAACCCTACTTTAACTTTTCAAAGCGTAACTACTGACGTACGGAAAGGCTTCGCGTACGTAAGCGCCTAAGCACGCCCATACTGTACCATCTAAATGCCGCACCCCGCCTCCGAGGCGTAATTACGGGTGTCGTATGTCTGTCACTCCCCTTCGTTCGTAGTTACGCTGTTGATACGTGGCTGGTACGTACATTCAGAGATACGCGGCGTAACATCTGCCGTGCGCGTGTGCAGAAAATACTAATGGGCGATTTTATGTCAGCGGCTAGCGTAAAATTGCTTGCGTACGTAGTTTAGGATCTGGCATATATTACCTGAATTGGAATGACAGATTGTAGCCTGCATAATTACCAACATTCTACTGTCAAAATAAGATCTGGCTCAAAGCCACTTCTAAATGGCAATTTACTGGCCAGAATCAACCCCGCAAATGGGAAATTACTGTGAAAAACTGCCTACTTTTGGCTCAGCTTGACCCCTCTGTGTCCTGTGAATCTTAATGGAAATCCAAATAAGGTTTTGGAACCACAGGGCACTATTTAGAAATCTGCCAAGGGACATGCACATTAAAATTCCAACAAACAAGAGGAACATTGTACTGTAAAGTAATAACTTGGTATATATAAATATATTAGTATTCATTCACTTCTTTAACCAAACACAGAAAAAACTGCATACGCATTGCACAAGGCACCCTGATAATATTTATCATTGAATGTAAAGTAGAGATTAAGGGTCTATCACCACATGGATTTCCCAGGAAGCATAGGGTCCTTCTTAATCCCTTTATTTCCCCTTGGAGGAGGAGCTTGATAGCGTGATTGACAGGAAGGAAAACAAAATGTTTCCATACACCCATGATTTATAAGCATCTCAGTGCTTTAAATGGACGAAAAGAATGAGGAGTATTCTCACGAAACCTAGAAATAACTCCTTCCCTTTTACAAAGACAATAAAATTGTAATTACTTAACTTTTGCTGCTTAACTAGACTTTTAAGGATTATAGTGTTTGTTTGTTTTTTTTAATCAATCGGTATAATAATCTCTCTTTTAAATCTAACTCTAAGGGCAAGATTTACTAAGCTGCGGGTTTGAAAAAAGTGGAGATGTTGTCCATAGCAACCAATCAGATTTTAGCTGACATTCTCTAGTATGTAAAAAGAAAGCTAGAATCTGATTGGTTGTTATAGGCAACATCTCCACTTTTCTAAGCCCGCAGCTTAGTCAATCTGGCCCTGAAACAGAAAAAAATTTAATTGACCAATTGCTTCTTTAATATATTAACAATTGTCACTTCATTGAAACTTAGCACTTTGGAGGAAGTCCAAAGCAATGAACTCAAGAAACATTGACTCACCTTCTGATACACCTTGGGATGTACAGCATCATGACAGGGAGCAAAAGATCCATTGGTGTCTGAGAGTTGGGAGCACCAGTGCTGGGCAAACCTCTCTGGAGATCAGGGAAAGAAAGTGAGGGGGTAATGAGGGTTGATCACAATTATTCTGTGGGACACAGCAGAGGTGTTTGCAATGTGAGGTGCAATGGTGACTGGTGAAATCTGTATTTCTGTGTAAGTACATTTTATAGCTAGAATGAAGCTGTTCCTGCAGCAGCTCTTTTTGTGTTTTCCCATAGTAGGCTTGGTGTATGAGGCACGTACCGTTCTCCACACTGAGTGCACATGGGTTGTCATAACTGTCCTTCACATCATCACAGTCAGCCTGACTCTTCCAGGTATTGGCGAAGGAAGAAGCTGTTCCTTCCAGAGCTCCACTCACAGACCGGAAATCATCCGTATGGACATCATTGAAGTCTCCACAGAGTCCTAATAACCAGAAATGACTAGATTATTTACAAGTGTATAGACATAATGGAGGGATATAATTACGTACTAGTAGATAATGCTTGTGCAAGGCAACCGCTAACTACTCAAGTTCCTATAACATTCTCTATATCAAGCCAAACATTGAATCGTTTGAAACTGCTGAAGGCAGGTCTATGACAGGTCTATGACAAGCCGCGCTGAAATCCAACATGAGTACTCCCAATCAGACCTGTAACTAGGCCAGAGTTGGGCAAGCTGACACTTTCTAACTGTCCAATTTGCCAGTGCTTTTGATCTTTGCAATGAGTTAAGGATAAAGACAGTTATCAGAAGGAGATACTTAAATGTAATACAAGTCTGAAAGTAAATGTGCATACACACTATACAATTATCTGCCAGATTATCTGAAAGATATGGCAGTTGGAATGAAAATCTGGTAATGGATGACAGCAAATAGTAATGTCAGTTGCTTTCATCTATTACCACATTTTTATTCCAACAGCCGGATCTTTCAGATAATGGGCTGGATCCAGACTTAAGTAAGTGCTTGAAATCAGTTACTCCTGGGCTAAACCATGTTGATTTCAGGGGGAGTCAAGTTAATTGTATTCTTTGCATGCAGGGATATATCTTTGAATTGCTTACTGCACACAGACACTGACCAGCGTTACTATCACTCTGTTATTTAGACTTGGGATAGGAAACATCACCTCTTAACTCTAATACTGTTTGCAACTGATGAAATATGACTCCCCTGAAATCCACATGGTTTAGCCCAGGAGTAACTAATTTCAAGCACTTACTTCAGTCTGGATCCAGCCCAATCTGCCAGATTAAAGTATAGTGTGTATACACCTTAACACTGAAAGGGACTGAGTTCCAAAGGTGAAAGCTCTGAGTCCAAATACGAGGATGTCTGTTGTTTGACATTGACAAATCCATAAAATTTTGTAAGGGTCAACATGTTCCACCCGCTGGTGAGAAACACATATACATAACTCCCTCTGGTTTACATGGTGGTTATGTCCTTGCTCACAGTGGACTTCACACTTAAGAACGCGATAGGTTCCTAAATATACGCAACTAATAGCAAGGTAACTCCCTCGGCACGGTTTTCAGGTTCTTATCTGACTTTACCAGTGCCATAGGGCTCCCTTAATTGTAGGTTCACATTTGAATGCATAGGGCATCTAGTTAGGAACTTAACTGCATAACCGTGCCTTTATTTGGTCATTTAAATGCCTCTCTCCACCCAAATCTTCTTATCTGCCTAGTTACTTATTCAAGGAATGCCCCTTTTTGCGTATGTTACTACGAACCTAGAGATTTTAAGTTCTTAGTGTATAAGCATGGAATTTGCGTTCTTAAGTCCAACGCAAATAGCGTATAAAACTTACTAGTGCATCCATTCTTAAATATACGCACATAAGAATTCTTAAGTGTGAGTTCCAGTGTTTAAAGTATCTTAAGAAAGAGGATTTAGAACTTGATAATAAATAACAAAATATGTTTTCAAAGTCATTATACGATTCCTCTAGAGCTAATAATAAGGCAGAGATCTTCCAGCAGGACTTATACCTTTATCAGACCGTTAACTGAGAAACTGATGGATAATTAAAAAACAACTGGAAAACAATTTCAGGATTTCGCCTTATCAACAAATATAGAACTATTAAAGTTTACAGCTTACCGCACATATCGCCTTGGTACTCAGGGTCCAGGCTCACTGAGATCTGCATGACAGGTTTGAGCTGAACCTGGATCTGAATCCCATTGAAACTTTTAATGATCAGGTAGAATGAAGAGGGCTGGAACAGAGCGAGATTATCTACAGAAGAAAAACACATATCATGTAGTAACTGTATAACATTTGAACATTCTCCCAGCTTATTGCCTTTGGTGATGTGAAAGGGGTATAAGGTATAGGCCCAGTACTACCACTAGGCTGTTTTAGGCAGCTGACTATGGCATTGGGCCTGGGGGTGGGACAGCACAGAAGTGCTCAGTCATTTTAACCCTGGCAAAAAAACAAGCCTTAGCTCAGTTAGTTACCTGCAGTTGCGCTAACTTTACCTGCTCAATCGCTGTTCCTGGGACATGACAGCTAAGCAGGTAGAGTAAGTTCCGCTGTATAGCACTGCCTGAACCACTATGGTACCCATATGCCTAGCACCTGCCCTGTGATAATTATGTGCCCTTATTTAAATGAGATAATCTGTATATGGCAGGCCTGGGTGACCTGTGTCTAGCCAGCTGTTGTGAAACTATAAGACCTTGAATGCTTTAATAGTACAAGCCAAGCTTATAGCTGGCAAAGCATGATGGGATTCATAGGTTCCATATTACTCTGTTACACAAGCCATAGAAAATAATCTAGAAAACTAATACAGATGAATTGTTTATGTATGTCTCTACCTTGGGGCACTTTAAATCCCTACTTGAAAAACTGATCCACACTAATTCTATGCACACTGCACTTCAGTGATCAGCGGTACCTGTGACAATAGGTGTGTGAGTGAAGATCCCATTCAAAAGGACAGTTCCAGAGGACTTGACAGTGACAACCTGTAAAAATATGAACAATGTGGTCATTCCACAAAGACATGTCTGTATCTAGGTCAATTATCTATTGGAATCAGGTCATATCCATTACATCTGTGAAAGAAGTCCATTATTTTAAGGCAGACAACTCACAGTCGTTCCGTTATCCATAGATAGGGTGATGCTTTTCAGACAAGTCTCAGTGTCGGTGACGCCACATTTCCTGAGCTCAGTCAGCACAGTGAACATGTTCCTGACACAGTCCTGAGAAGAAGACATTGTGGTCAGCCATCATTTCAAGTCCTGGAGTTATGTTTATGAATATAGAAATGTTGGACCGGATTCACAGATCTGTGTTTACTACATGCGTGTTTTTACGCACGCATGTAGGAAAGCAACACCTATGACACCCCCCTTGCACGGACGGGTTTTTGTTGACTTCCACCTCCATAGGGCACCCTTATCACTACGCGTGTATGTGACTTACATACGTGCGTATATTTATCTAACCGCGCCCTCAGATGCCCATTTAAATGCCTCCCCCCGCCACTTTCACGTAACTTCAAACATACGGAAGAAAACCACGCCCCTCCGTATGTATGTCCCTAAGTGTGATTCACAAGTCTGTGCCTAAAGAACTTACGTGCGTAAATACTACGTAATGTGCGTGGAAAAAGTTACTATGCATGCGCAGTTAATAAGCTCCTAAAAATACGCATGCAACCCCACACAAAAACGTATGTGTAGATATCATTATTTATTACTGATAGTATCACTGGACCCAGTCTTAAATGCCACAAGTCACGTGACTTTCAGGTATCGCGCATGTATGTGCCAGATACTCCGCAACGGATCTCTTTGCGTAAGGAACTGAGATCCATACGCAAGGAGATCCGTACGATGGAGCATTACATGACATTTGCATGGCTAATCCCGACAAGGAGGCGGGGATAGGCTTGCAAATGAGGGTAAGTGGGTGGCGTTAGGCACATCTGCACAGATCTGCGTTTGGATGAAGTCATCCAAAGTCCGCATAAAAGAAGGGAGTGACAGTGGAATTCACTTCCCACCTCCATGATGATTTATAGACCTCCATGAACACGAAGGTCTGGATTAAGTCTATAATTATTGTATTATGAAAAATAATCATAATCTTATTCATAGCAATATTTATGGACAACAGTAGCGCACCCAGGTGGGGGGTTCTAGTAACCCAGGAACCCCCTCCCCCACAATGAATATTTTTTTTTTAAGTGAAAATCTCCCCAAAAAACGCAGTAAAAACTGAAAAGGGGAGTGGCTTGGTGGGAGGTGGTAAGAGGGAGTGGCTTAGTGAGAGGTGGTAAGGGGGATTGGCTTGGTGGGAGGTGGTAAGGGGGAGTGGCTTGTTAGGAGCCAGAAAAGGGGCATGACTTCGCGAATGCAGAAAAAGAGGACATGGTTTCATGAATAGACAGGTGGACCAACATAGAAGAGGGACCCTTTTCTTACCACACAGGGGGAATCCCACCACAGAGGAGGATACACTGTGCCAAACCAGAAATATAACTGGGATATATAATGATTCTAGGATTGGCATATTCTATAATATAATGGGATATATTAGGGGTTTGGGAATGGCATATTATATACTGTATAGGCTGTGGTATGTATGTATTATATATTATTATGGTATGTATATATTATATACTGTATAGACTGTGGTATGTATATATTATATATTATTATGGTATGTTTATATTATATACTGTATAGACTGTGGTATGTATATATTATATATGTATATGTATATTATATATTATTATGGTATGTATATATTATATACTGTATAGACTGTGGTATGTATATATTATATACTGTATAGACTGTGGTATGTGTATATTATATATTATTATGGTATGTATATAATATATACTGTATAGACTGTGGTATGTGGTATTTATTTATGGACAATAACAACTTTTAGCTTTAAATCTATTAATCAGTGAATAGACTTGGAGGATAGACTGGGTAATGCAGTAACAATAGTGCTGATGCTGAAATGGACCCAAAATGGGGTTTAAGTTTAAAAAACAGATTAGTGCAATCATTTTGTTACTTGCATGTCACATTAGGAATTCTTTTTATAAGGGGAGCTTTAAGCAAAAACAAGAAACATATTAATATTGTAAAGTGGGTTATTAATTTGTGATGGCAGAATATAGGGATAAAGGTACCTTGGTAAATATATAACTACAGTCCCCGTGGAAGTTGTAGTGACCTCCATCATAGGTGTAGATGTGAGAACCTCCTTCCAGGGAACAGTGTCCAGCACAGGGCAGAGCCTGACAGCTCCACTGACCTCCTTGGCAAGTGCTGAAGAGGGGACACAAAACACACACTTAGGCAGATGAAGGTAAGACTGGCACTCTGTTAAGTGTTTTGCCACTAAAGACATTAGACTGAGATCCAGGAACAGCAAAAGGTTGGTACGTACCAGCTGCGACAGTTGCTGCTGTAAGATTCCCCAGATGCATATTTCTTACTGTTGTAAGTACAAGAGCACTGGCTGAGAGGAACACAACCTCGATGGTCAACATCATCAAGTACCGTTCCTGCAAGAGACACAAACACTTACTGCATCAAATAGACATTTTACTGTGTGATCTGACAAACATAGAGCCAGTATTGTTGTCCCCATGAGAAATCTAATCCTCTAGTGTGCTATCAATTGCTTACATTGGGCCAGATCCAGACCTAAGTGCTTGTTACGTTACATCGTGTAGCGTATTTATGCTAGCGTAGTTTCAATGCACTTCCCTAGACTCCCCTCGCTTGTACGTACTTTGGTCATTTTTTGCTTTCCAAACCCTGCCTTAACTTTTCAAAGCGTAACTACTGACGTACATAATGGATTCACGTACGTAACGGCCTAACCCGACCCATGCTGCACTATTTAAATCCCTCCCTCCGCCTACAAAACGTAACTACAGGTATTGTATGAATGACACTCCCCTTCGCCCGTAGTTACGCTGATGGTACGTACATTTAGAGTTATGTGGCGTAACTCAGTAAACAGTAAATACAAATAGGCGATTTTACGTCAGCAGCTAGCGTTAAAACGCTAATGTACTTAGGTCTGGATCTACCCCATTGGGCCGGATCCAAAACAACGTACGTCTTTCAACAAATGTCCATCATTTGCCGTTGCCGAGCATAGCTACTACACATGCGTAGTAACTATTTTATGTCATCTACGTATCGTTTCGTTACATAGATTGCGTATATGCGGTCTTTAAGACCACACATACGCAATCTACGTAACGAAAACTATGCTCGGCAATTGACGGACATATGTTGAAAGACATACGTTGTTGTGGATCCGGGCCATACGATGTAGTGCTGAGCGTACTAGAGCTCAGAGTTACATCGTGGGACTCACCCTTACACTCCCCCTGCCCCCAGCATAGTTACCCTCGCTTACGCCGGCTGAAGGCGTAGGCTACCCTAACCCTAACTTCAGCCGGTGTAAGCAAGGGTAGCAGTATGATAACGCCGCCCTCCGAACCTCATTACCCTCCCTCCCACCGCCTCCCTACTCTAACTAGAGCGTAGTAACGCTGGGGGACGGCCCCTCCAGCGTTACTACGCTGGTGCTACGGACTCCCCCTGACACTCCCCCTGCCCCCAGCGTACTTACCCTCGCTTACGCCGACTGAAGGCTACCTTAACTTCAGCTGGCGTAAGCGAGGGTAACTACACTGGGACGGCGGCGTTGTTAACTACAATGGGACGGCGGCGTTGTTACGATAACGCCGCCCTCCCAGCCTCATTACCCTCCCTCCCCCGCCTCCCTACACTAACTACAGCGTAGCAACGCTGGGGGACGCCCCCTCCAGCTGTAGCTACGCCGGGCAACATCTGCCCAGCGCATGCGTAGATTGGCTTTTCAGCTGATATTATGCTTACGCCCGCCGTTGTTACTACGGCGGGAGTAACTCTGGATCAGCATTGTGAGTAATATGTTAAAATAAAAAACCTAAAATGATAACTTACCATTTGGACAGAAGCAGCCATCTACACAATGTTCTTCACAAACAAGACTTCGCTCTGAGTTAGAACACGTGTCAACACAAGGAGACCCACACTCGTCATGCTTCATGCTCATTGGACAGGTGATCTCTGCCAATCAAAATGCATGTTGTAAATGCATGTCAACAAATACTACTATATTTGGTCTATAATAACAATTATTTTTTTGTTGTAGTTATTTTATAATACATTTTTATTTACAGCAACGGCAGAACTAGAAAATGAGGCCTATGGGGCCATATCTATTGGCGTCTTAGGGCATTAACTCTCTTGTTGCTTTGGGTCCCAGCAGTATCCCAATATGTGGGTTCCCGGTGCTTTAAACTGGTTGAATGATAGGTCAGTTTTGTGCCCTGTATTTGTCTAAACCATAATATTAACAATGACTTCTCAAATTGCTTAGAAAATGTATTTACCACACATGGTGCTGGTCCTCCAGGCCCCAGGTCTCCCTCCTGCATGGGCACACTGCCGGGAGTACTCAGCCAGTGTGTCACAGAAACAGGAGGCATTAGATGAAGAGTTGCAGCTACACAGGTCTGACATACAGGCCTCTATGTATGGGCTCTGGGGGAGACGCAACTCACAGTCACTGAATGCAGGGTTGCTGAACATATGGACGCATTTCTCCATCTGTGGGGACAGAATAACAGAATGTGCTTTAAAAGACGAAATGATGTATTAAATGTTATTGAAAAGAAATCTTGACATGGGACTACAGAAGTCTGTCTGTCTGACAGAAAGAGGGGAGTGAACTCCCTCTGTCACTCCCCTCTATCATGCTGCTTACGCTGCCATAAGACTGCCTTGACTAAAGAGTGCGGATCAGAGGTCCATATGACCGCAGATCCGCACAATTATGGGATACCCCTCCCACACTGTACAATTAGCATGCTTCACCCCGCCCACTTTAGTGGGCAGAGGGTAAGCACAGCCCATTTCCTAGGAAATGAGCGTGTACGGATCAAAGTTCCATATGATGCTTCATACGCTAGTGTTACTATCGTAATGCAGAGCCGTAAGTAGACATTTTAGCCCCAAGGGCAAAAAGGAAGAATGGTGCCCCTGATCCTGAATTCCAAGCCAATTTAACCTTAAATATTAACTTACTGATGCCCCCATAAATTTTGCACCCTGGGCAGCCAACCCCTCTCGCACACCCCTAGTTACGGCTCTATTGTAATACTAGCGTAACATCTGGAGGGCGCATCCAGTCAAATCAGGCCACTTACGCATTTTGCGTGCATTAGTGGCCTGACGTTCTGAAGTCAGGATCCATTTCTGGGCCGCGTTCTTTTCTTACAGTTACCAGAAGAAAATGTGACTTCTTAAAACTAGACTGTAAACAAAACAACTCAAATTTTTTTTTGTAATTGTCCATTTCTCCCATTATTATGCTATGTTAAGCTCTACATAAAGGGGTTGCCCACCAGTATGCATAAATATACTGCAAATAGTAACAAGAAAACACAGGTTGTGTGTCTTTTTATACATATGATATGTGCGCAAGGATATACATAAATGGAAAAGGTGCAACCAGGCCAAGAATGACCTCAAAAACAAGTTCGGCATGTCATACAAAACCATACCCTATAAATAGAGACTCCCCTACAGAAGTAGCCCTGACGCATGTCATTAGAGGTTATCTTAATATAGCTATATTGTAGACTGAACCACCTGGGGCCAAATATGCTAAGCTGCGGGTTTGGAAAAGTGGAGATGTTGCCCATAGCAACCAATCAGATTTTAGCTGACATTCTCTAGTATGTAAAGAGAAAGTGAGAGCTAGAATCTGATTGGTTGCTACATCTTCAAACGTGCAGCTTAGTAAATCTGGCCCCTAGTCTTGCATTGTAGTGATATATATAGGACAGATATGGACAGCCTGTTATGGACTGATTTTCTCAGGAAAGAGAAGTATTATGATGAAATGAAGACAGTTTGTAACTACAGTAATACATATATATAAACAGTAGAATGATAGCATCTATTACATAGACAGGTGGAATGACATGAAAGTTACATTATTGGAATCTCACCAGACTACTGCAGTTTTCAGGGGGAGGAAGAATAACATTGTCACATTGCTCTGTTGGACCATCCATCTTCTGCAAGTTTCCAAACTGGACAGGAGTCAGTTGGATATCTGTAGAGATAAATGTGTTCATCATGGTCTACCATCTGCTGAATATATATATCAGATATAATGTGTATATTTAAGTGGGGAACTTACTGTTAACTTGGAATTCATCCTGGCTAAACCCATTCATATTCCCGCACAAACCACATGTTTTGTTCATATATTTTGGAGAGAGTTTAAGCTGTAAAAGTTAATGAGACAGTAAGACACATAAAATTAAAACAACGATTTAAACTGAGAAGATGCAATACTTAAAACACAATAAACTATGTTTACTGTCTCTGTAGGTGCAATGGGTTTGGGGGCGTTACAAATATTTTTTTATGACACGAAGCATCTCTATCGATGGCATATAGAGTTATATAATAGAGGACCAAACGTTTTCCAAAGTTGACTCCTTTGTTTCCTGTTTTCTGTAGCAATAGATGTGAAAGGTGTCTCATTTAGTGATAAGACTAGTTTATAATAATTAGCTGAAATGCTGTTCTGTCATTAGGTAGCACTTTTTATGTTTCTTGAGGAAAATAATATTCTTTAGTCTCCTGCTTTAATTTAAATGTGACCACATTCTTTGCATTGTTACTGGTCAAGAAGTTATTGTCAAAAGTACAACCATATTTTACACTAATAAAGGGAGGTTTTACATTTCTTTCTGTTAATAACTGATGCTATATAGAAACTTAGAGCGAGATTTACTAAACTACGGAAAAGAAAAAAAGCAGCCAATGAGATTCTAGCTTTCCTATTATGGGACAGAGTTGCCGGCAACAAAAGGCTCTATTAGAAAGCTCATTTTCGTCTGTCTCTATTTTGAAAAAGCAGCCCTTTGCAATGTTTTTTTTTAGAATGGGTAAGTATGTCAACCGGCATACTTACCCATTCATTTTTTGGAAGCCGTCCACCGAACCTGCTGGTAACCACCACAGACCCCACCAGACAGGTGAGTAACCTCTCCAGGGAATTTTAGGTTTAGGCTATGGCTAAGGGGAAGAGTTAGGGTCATGAAAGGGGAGGGTTAGGGTTAGGATCTATCTGCGGTTGGGGAAGTTCTAAGGATGGGAGTCTTAGGGTTAGGCTTCGGAAAGGGGAGTCTTAGGGTTAGGCTACAGAGAGGGGAGTCTTAGGGTTAGGCGACGGGGAGGGAAGTCTTAGGGTTAGGTTGTGGAGAAGGGAGGTTCATGGTCAGGCTGCGGGGAAGGGAAGTCTTAGGGTTAGGATTAGGATAAGGGTTGGGAATAGATGAATAGTCACTTTTTGGCGCAGTGTCTTTGGTCTGCCGGGGATCATTTGCTTTGACTCTTTGAGGCAAAATCAATCAATTTCCCAGCCAGTTTGGAACTTCCTGGGAGAGAATGGCCCTTTCAAAAAAGGGCCATTCTTAGCGGCATCCCACACACCCTATTACAATGTCCGCTAGATTAGTATTGGCTGTTATAGGGAATTTACTTCATTTTCCACAGTTTAAATATAGCCCTTAGAGTTTGTAGGCAAATAGGAACCACTTGGCCTATTTAGACTGGCCATGTTATGGGTATGCCTAACTTTATGATGAACTGACACATTTTTTATCCTTAGTTTTTTTAAGATTTAGGATATCTTTAGATTTACCCTGAGTGGCTTTAACTTGCTTCATCATTTTAGTTGCCCTTTTTTGATTGGTCCCTAATGTATTTATGACCTTCTGGCGATTTATATAGTTGGTAAACATTAAATCAGTTACTATTATCAAACACAAGTCCAGCTTAGCATTTAAAGGTTGCATAATGCAGCTTAGATCAATGAGTAGTCTCACCGTTAGTGAAAGATCTCCATGCCACAAAAGAACAAGTCCAAGCTTGGCTGACACCTTCACGGTGAGACTGCTGTATTGGATTTGGACACCAAACTGGCTGTATGGAAGAGACACCCTGAAAAAGAATAACGTACTTGGTTTAATTTATGTATCTTCTTTTCCCCCACATTAACCCCTATGTTAATTATTCTAAATGGACTAACCTTTCACCTCCCACCATGATGACATCCTTCTTCATCTCTATGACAAGTCCCTCAATCTTTATCACAACATGGGACACTACTGTCTTTTCTGTGCCAACAGATCGTCGTATCTGGATGTTAAAGTCTTCGTATGCGCCATTACAGTCGGATGAGAAGACATAGTTACAGGTTCCAGGGAACTGATAGAGGTCTCCATCAAAGGTCTTGTAGTGGGAGTCTCCCCAGGTGCTGCAGACTTGGTCATTGTGAGCAGGATTCAATACTTAAGAGATAATGGTCAAAAATAGTTTTCTGAGCAAGTCAGTCTTTTTTGAAATACTGTCTTAATCAAAACATGTTCTATAGGTTAAGAGTCTCATGTCAGGATAAAAAAAAAAGATCATGAATACAATCTATGGCCCATATTCACACCTAAGAAGCTTCTGCCGATATGACCTTGTACGCATGCGTAGTAGGTCATAATCGCAATCTACTTACCAGTTAGGTAGGTAGATTGCCTCTGTGCAATCTGTTTTGTCTGTATACAGCATGTCCGAGATATAGAACAATCCTAGACATCTGGGCTCACAATTCAACAATTAGCTATAGGCCTGATACAGTACGTTATAATACCAATAATTAGTATCTGTTGTCTACCTATTTATATAACCGTTCCCTGAATCCTTCTAATAAATATATATTTAAGAGAAATTAATGTACAGATTATAGGGACCAGTTATGGAGAAAAACAATAGTATTTACAACTTTCTACACTATATGGTTCTAGCTGTCCCCTCGCTACTATAGAAGTAGTCCCCAAGAGAATGTCAATATACATATGCATATTCTGTATCTATCTATATCATACCCTCCAACATTTTTTTATGAAAAATCGGTACACCTTGGGGGCATGGCTAGTCCAGTGAAGGGGCGTGGCTTTAATTTGCTCTCATTTGCATGTATGATAATGTGTAAAACCTCATTTTCATGTGAGCTATGAACTCACAGGAGAGGGTTTTGTACTTTATCAGAGCTATAGGAGTCTGTCCCCGCAGATCAGATGCTGCAGTTCTGGAAGGTGAGTATAGGAAGGAGAGAACTGCTGGGACAGAATCCGGTACAGAAGCCCTTTCAGCCGGCACAGACCATTAAAAAATGCTACTGTACAGTTGGAGGGTAAACTATATGCACATGATAAAAGATGAGCAGGACTGTATTTATAGCATCTAATACCTTCTATGTGCTTGCAAAATGGCTTCAAAACTTATTCAAAAAAGTATGATTATGTTGAAGGATAAATGAAACGATTCAATAAACAAAACAGTGTAATAAAAGTCATTTAAAATAAAAGTAAAGGCCTGAGAGCCAAACACAATGTTTCATATAAACAATACAGATTAGAAGAGATGAGAGTCTGAGGTCTAGAGTCACTCACCTCGAGTTGGTATGTCAAGAGAATAGGTAAGCGTCAAAGCAGATAGGATCCACAAACATGGACCCATAGTCCCCATGATGCTCTGTGGCTGAGGACAGAGCTACCTGAGGAAAGTGTTGTGGTCACCTATGTTTAGCCTGACCTTATATAGTACAGTTGTCCTTACCTACTTACTGGGAGTGGCCCATGAGGGGTCTTAATTCTGATCCTCATAATTACAACACGGAAAAAACTTCAAACCTTTAATTTCATGATAGATCTGAACAGTTATTAGCTGAGATTACACTGATCCCTTACTGTGTCTTCTAGTTTTCCAATATCACATTTATTATAGGATTTCACCATTTGATCAAATACTGCAGATCAGGTAAATGCGATACATAAACCGGATATGATATCCCTGTTATTTATACATTGCGTTTGATATATTTTTCTTATTACAATATCTAAGCAAATAATAATATAAATAAAATATTACTGTTGCCATCGATGTTCGCTTGTAATAGGAAGTATGTAAACTGCATATACACTATTATTAACCCTATAAATATATCAACAACATTTATACAAATCTAAACTTACATTTTTATTTATTTTATGTGCATAAAATTTCAGTCTGAAGAGTAAGCGTTGTGCTATTTACATAGCTTAATGGCCCTGATTCACGCTTAATAACGTGCCTAAAAATACACAGACCATGGGCCGGATCCAGAACTACGTCCGTCTTCCATAGACGGACGTAGTACAATAAACAGAAGCTACTGCGCATATACACAATCTATGTATCAAAACGATACGCAGATTACGTACAATAGCTGCTACGCATGCGCAGTAGCTATTGTTCATTGAATTACGTCCATCTATGGAAGACAGACGTAGTTCTGGATCCGGCCCAATGGGCCAGATTCTAAACAATGTTCGCGAGCGATTTTACGCAAGCTGCTGACGTAAAATCGCCCAATTAGTATTTACAGCATAATTATGAACGAAGGGGCGTCACATCCATACGACACCCGTAATTAAGTTTCAGAGGCAGGGTGAGGCATTTAAATCATACAGTATGGGCGTGCTTAGACACTTACATACTGAACCCTTTACGTACGTCAGTAGTTACGCTTTGAAAAGTTAAGGTAGGGTTTGGCAAGCGGAAAACGGACAAAGTATGTACGAGTGAGGGGAGTGCCTAGGGGAGTGCATAGAAAATACGCTACGCAATGAAACGTAACAAGCACTTAGGTCTGGATCTACCCCTATGGTCCTGATCCTGACCTACACACGTCTTACAGACGTGCAAGGTCAGTACGTACATTAGCATAGCGTGGAGTGCAATCCCTGCTCAAGGTAGTAAAATCTACGTGTCCAGATTCCTACCTTAAAAATTACGACCTGATCTGCGGCCTTACAGACGTAGTCCCGCCCTGTTCCCTAATTGAAATGTCTATCTCCGCCTCTACGATGGAGATACAACATTCGTAAATTAGGGGTTCAGCGCCTTTTTCATGCCGGTGATTATACGTAACAAAGTTACATATGATCACTGGTATGCAATCGTAACATGTTTGTGCACATGGGCACATGTTACTAGACAGGGGAATTAAACAAGCTGCTTGTTGGCCGTAATAAGGATCTGCCCCAATGTTAGTTTATACGCACAGTGTGATGGGGGGCGGACATATAGAAACTCTCTGTACCACCACAATACACTCCTAGTTCAGGATCCAGATTAATGTTATTATGAATAGTAATAGAGGAAGGAATCCAGACTCCCCTTCAACAGTTTAACCTGTGCGGACAATATAAGGTAGGGTTGGGGTGTGAGAGGGAAGTGACATGGGGATGCGCTAGCCTCATGCATGCAGACATTCAGACCTCCATGTGTATAGAATACACAGAACCGTATTCAGAATTAAGAACGTCTGGTCATTTACGCACACAAAATGCGTAAGTGGAGTGATTTCTATTCAGGGCGCATGTGCAG
>WWET01002164.1:31479-43615 GCA_011038615.1 Limnodynastes dumerilii
AAGTAATTTCCGTACGTCTAAAAATGCGTACGAACATAAAAGATCGGACGGATTATTAATAAGTAGGCGTCAATCGGAATGTAAATAGCAAAAAATGGGTGCGGTAATGCAGAAGACGTGCGGTTGTATTTGCAAACGTTTACCTTCCGTCACATATACGCACGCTAACGGGAGTGTTCCGAAATTTATTCATTTTGCAAAACGTATTTATTTTGTATTAACGTACGGATCTATTACGAACGCACGGAAAATCTTCTTAAATCTTTATCCGGTCCACAGTCTTTATCAAGTCTAATAATAATAATAATAATAATAATATAATAATAATAATAATAATACAATTAATTTATTACATTATTCTGATTTTTTTCACTACCACTGGCCAAAGCAGTATGATGCCCTCCCAGTGAAAGCATAACTAGCATTAGGCATGACCTGTTATGACTGGATAACCATAGAGGGTGAGCCCATAGTGTGGGGGTCCTCCCATCGTGATTCCAGCCTAATCAAACCCGGACAAGGGCTGATTTCCCTAGATGGAGTGACTGAAACACAAAACAAAACAGTCATTCACCTCTGCTTGCTAGTTTTCTCAAAAGTGACTACATATAGGCTATATTGACCACCTCTATTGTTCTTTATTATTACATTAAAAGCATTGCTGTTAAGTCGAACAGGATTATAACAGATACATGTTTTAGAATTCCAGTTTAATTAATAATTTATTTTATAAACTATCACAAACACAAATGGTGCATAATTTACTGAGAATATAGATAAATAAATAAATGTTGGCACCAAAAAAGTAAAGAACATTGCGCCAGATCCTGAGCTAAGTACGCTAGCCGATGACGTCAAATCGGGTATTTGTATTTAACGAGCATGCGCGTGGCAGATGTTACTCCATGTAACTCCTAACGTAAATACCATCAGCGTAAAAACGAAGAAAGGGGCGGGGGCATCACTACGACACCCATAATTACGCTTTGGAGGCGGAGGGAGGCATTTAAATTGGACAATATGGGCCGGGTTAGGCTGTCACGTACGTAAATCCATTACGTACGTCAGTAGTTACGCTATGAAAAGTTAAGATGGGCAACGTAAAATGGCAAGTGCCTAGGGGAGTGCATAGAAATTACGCTAGCGTTAATACGCTACGTGTTCTAACGTAACTATCCTGTAGGTCTGGATCTACCCCGTTGTATTTTATTTAATTATAGTTTATATTTTGAAAGCACAGTTTTCAGTAATGGAATGCAATTGTGGGGGTGACTCCCTCTGAGAAATGGGCTACAACAGGAGGACATCTCCTGCTGCTGAGTTATCTTTGTTCACTCTAGGGCAGACTAGAGCACTAGGCACAGTAGCTGCTGTTAGGTATACAGGTGCACTAACTATCTTGTAATCTACTGTTTAGGTAACAGCTCAATTGTATGGAGATTAGTGTAATACTCAGGGAGGGGAAGATAATGCTTAGATCTTTTCCAACACAACTGACAATGTTGTTTTTTTTTCTTATGATCTTTTAAGCATCCTCATGCCTTGGTTTAAGGACAAGGACATTGATAATGATAGGGGGCCTGGTCCAGACCCCCGTCGCCCGGCGGTAATACGCCGAGCGTACGCGTAAGATCGTCTAAAAAGATGTGGAAGTTATGGCAGGTAGGTGAATGGAGGGAGGGTAGCCTTCAGCTGGCGTAAGTGACTGTTTATACGCTTGGGCAAGGGGGAGAGTCGGGGGAAGGAAGCGATGGTACGCTGAGCGGTAAACCGCTCAGCGTAACATCGTAGGTCTGGATATGGCCCAGGGACTCCAGTGAGGCTGGTCACATAGTGTGGTGTCAGCGTGCACACCATCCAATTACATATTTATTTCCTGCTTCCAATAGCCTTTTATCAATACAATGGAATGCCTTTGTAATCAGCAGTACTAGACAGCTGGATTGGCATACAGTGTTGTCTTCACCTCTTCGTCTCATAACGTTTTAGATGATCACTGTATGCACATAGCCAGTAGAATTGTCTATATATAGAGTATATCAACAAGTAACTGTGTAGGGAGAAGTGCATAGAATGTTCATTCCGTGGGGAGTCACAGTGCTTTTAGTACTGTTTCAGCCCTAGTACTATATCAGTTCAAGACACTTGCATTGTACAAGTAGACCTGTTCGATCTTCTCCTACCAATACATTCGTACCTCTCCTCTCCTTTTCCTACCCTTCTGCCCAGCAGCATGCTGCTGATGTGACCTAAGGTCCCGTGTGCGTAATACTATCTCAGAGAGCCAGCAAGGGCCACAGGGCAGAGAGGCCTCTGGCGATTTTATTTTACAGTTGTCCTAAAAATCACACATGACGTACGTACAATACAGATCTTGCAAATGATGCATAGAATAAAGGAGGAAATCAGATCTGAGAATCCAGTCCTTGTTTTGTTTTCTACTTTTCATTGTAAAAATGTAAGCAGATAAAAAATAATATTGTACATCATTTAAAGTCATAGGCATCCAAAACACTTATTATTATTCCAAAATATAACGTTCAAAGATCTTAAAGGAAAAACTAGCAATGGGCCGGATCCAGACCTACGTTCCCTTCCCGTTTCAACGCGTAGCGTAATTACTATGCACCCCCCTAGGCACTGCCCCCTCACTCGTACGTACTTTTACCGTTTTACGCTTTCCAAGCCCTACCTTAACTTTTCAAAGCGTAACTCCTGTCGGCCGAAATGGCTGTACGCACTTACGCGCCTAAGCACGCCCATAACGTACGATTTAAATGCTTCATCCCGCCTACGAAGCGTAATTATGGGTGTCATATGGCTGGCACGTCCTTTCATTCATAGTTACGCCCTTGATACTAGGAAGATACGTACGTTCAGAGTTACGTGCCGCGTGCATGCGCAGTACATACAAAATAGCATTTTTACGTCTCCGGCTAGCGTATATAGCGGATGTAGCTCTGGATCTGACCCAATATCACTAAGAATATTGGGGTAGATCCAGAAGTATGTTTGCCGTACGTTTATTCGCATAGCGTGTTTTCGTGTGCGTACGTTCTATACACTCCCCTAGGCACACCCCTTGAACGAACGTATTTTGTCAAGATACGCTTTCCAAACCCAACCTTAACTTTTGGCAACGTAACCTCAGTGATACGCACACGTACGTATGGGCTAAATGGATTTACGCAGCTAAGCACGCCCATACTGTACACTTTAAATACAAACCCCCGCCTACTTAACGTATTTCAGACGTATTTTGGACTCATGTAAAATTAGCACGCCCACACGTAAGTATTTACGTGACACATACGTGAATGGCCCATACGTTCACAATTGCGCTACGTTAATGTGCTTATTTTCTATGGTGCGCATGCGCAGTACTTACCAAAAGGCGATTTTACGTCTCCGCCACGCGTAAATTCTCTCACAAGCGTTGTTCTGGATCTGGGCCATGAATCTGCTTTGCATGTGTTTCTTTATATTTTTAATATATATAAACTGCATATGTGGAAACTTATCTGCATCATTATTTTATTTTATAACATATACTATATCACCACTTTGTGTTATTGCTGCAGCTATTTCTGGTGTAATCTCTGTATTCTCAGCATTTCTTAGGTAGATTTAACATGATTTCGTATCTATGATGTTTCCTGTCCTTTGCTTAATCCAGGTTTGTAATCATTTACATTAATTGCTCGTTGAGACTGATGACGTAACAGTGATTTTGAGACACTGGGCAGACAAATCTTTTCATGCTGTTCCTGATACTAATGATGTTAGCTAAGCCCAGGTCACCAATGAGATGCTTATCTCATGTAATCGTGGAAGCCTGGTGAAAAGACAAACCCTAAGAAAGTAAGAGATTTTTATCTCAGAGGTGACATGAGGTCATTTACAAGTGGACTGAATGTTGTGACTGTTGTATAAAAGGCTTTATATGTGAGCTTCTTGCTCCTGCAACAGTCATGATCTTGTTGCTAGAACTGTGTGAATCTGCTGCAAAGCTATGATTTTTTTGTAAACAGAATGGTAGTAGACTTATTCGGGCCCAGGGCCTGATTAAGAGTTATAGCCGCCCTAGGCTAATGAACTCACAGGACCAGATTTACTAAGCTGGGGGTTTGGAAAAGTGGAGATGTTGCCTATAGCAAGCAATCAGATTCTAGCTCTCACTTTCCTGTTACATAATAGAGAATGTCAGCTAAAATCTGATTGGTTGCTATGGGCAATATCTCCACTTAGTAAATCTAGCCCAAAGTCTCAAATGTGGTTTCCCCTTCACCTCCGCCAATGTTAACACTTTTATTCAGCCACAGATTCATTAATTCAGACATTTAAGATTCATTCCCTCTCCCCAAGGAATTTTTGGTGACGCCCACTAAAGCTATGTGCACTAGGCTGCAGCCTAGTCAGCCTAATGGTTAATCAAGCCCTGTTCGGGCCCCATAGCGAGCAGACGGATCCTCTTTCTGGTGCGTGCGCAATGTGATTGCCAGCAGGTGATGGTTCTGTGCAGGCAAATACTGTATGGGAGACTGGCAGCTTTAGGCAGCGTTGGGCACTCGGTGTACAAGTGCAGAGCACTGATTATAAATACATGGCCTACAACTTTTAAAACGGGTTGCTGACTCTTCCGGAATATCAGGGAGACTGTAAATTCGGGCAAATTCTCCAGGCTTCCCGGGAGAGTCAGTAAATCTCCTGCAGTGGGCTTGGGGACCTGATTACATGCAGATGACGCCCCTTGCCTCGCAACACCACCATTCATAGTGTTACCAGGGACTGGGCAGGACTTGCGTCATCAAACTTCGCCCCCCATCTATAGTTATACAATTAAATATGTCATTGATGGTCAGGGGACATTGCTTCAGGACATGCTGTGCATAAATCATGTCATCAATGCCCCCCCTTCCATAGCGGCATCCATCTCTTCCCTTCGCTTCCCTGTAGGGGAGCAATGAGAAGTCAGCAACCCTGCTTTTAAACCAAGTGCTCAGCGGGGTCTTAGGCTGCCAGCTTAGAGCTCCATCTGTGCCAGTACTGTGGCATGTCAGATGTTGTCAAGCTACATGTTCCATCATGTATGCTGATGGAGAATGCTGGGAATTGTAGTTTTCACAACACCTTAAGCGCCAAAGGTGGCACATGCATGTTTTAAACAGTTCTGCACTCACTTGTAGAATTTGCACTTTAAGGCACTGCTTAGCATTTAGGAAACAACCTAATTGCCGTATAATACTACTAAAATAGTTTAATGGTAAGTTAAAGTCTAAAACTTTTGATTTCATTCTGATTTATTCCTGCTTCCTTTGTATTAATGGAGTTTTTCAGTGGGAAATAGAACTTCAACAACCTTCCAATACTCTAAATCTAATGTAATAAGTTCTGCACCTAGCATTGTGAATGCCAGCTCTAGTTATATCATAATTGCTGACTTCTCGTTTCTTCCCTCTGGGAGATCTCGGTTTTATGCAAATCATGTCATGAAGCCCCACCCCTGCCTTTCAATGCTACTATTCCTACTGGACCGGATTCACAAATCTGTATTTACTATGTGCGCGTTTTTAAGCACGCACATAGCAAGGCCACACTCACGACACACCCCTCGGCCAGGCGGGTTTTCAGTGACTTCCGCCTCCATAGGGAACCCTTATGTCTACGTGTGTACTTACGCGCAAATGTTACTTACGTGTGTGCGTATTTATCTAACAGCGCCCTCAAATGGCCATTGAAATGCTTCCCCCTGCCCACTTTCATATAACTTCTCCCGTACGGATAAAAACCACGCCCTTTCGTACGTATGTCCCTAAGTGCAATTGACAAAGTACTTACGTGTGTAAATACTACGTAATTTGCGTGGAAAAAGTTACTACGCATGCGCTATTAATCCGCTCCTAAAAATACGCACGCAATCCCACGTAAAAATGTATATGTAAGGGATGCTTTGCCAGATCTTGAAACCGGAGTCATACGCTTCTATAAAAATGGGGTGCATATATAGACTCCTTGAGCGAACAACAGCAAACTAATATTCTTTTATTGTTCTCGTCCACTGAGTGGTACCTATATAGGAATATTTCAGACAATTAATGTATATTAACTTAGGTATTGAAAATGCACGGTGAGGCACGGAGGACGACAACAGAAGCTTAAGGTTGGTGGTCATTAAATGATAAGTTCCAGTTCCACTTCGATGTTCAAACACAACTAATAATTGCTGGATAAAATGGGAGTAGAATAAGCTGATTCCGTTTATAAATTGATCTGGAGGGATGCGGGAAGGACGGCCGAGACTTGAGGCTCAGTTATAATTAGTTAGATTGTAGATGTAGATTGTTTATACTGAAGCAAAGGACAAACTAAGTGCCATATCCACTAGCACAATTCTATAGAACAAAAGGTCCTGTTCATGCTTAACAGTAGCTTTTAGATTAAGAAAAAAAAATAAAAAAAAATTGTGGGAGTTGGGAATATTATAAAACGTCACTCACAGGCATTGGAACCCAATGAGAATTGAGGGTTATGTATTACCATAGCATGTTTCACCTTCTACTTATGCCATGTAATTCATGTGGATTCATTGTATTGTCCTATTCTCTCTCAATAAAAAACTGATATTATAAAAGAAAAAATGTACGTGTGAATACAGTCCAGGTACAGGGGCAGAGCTTGATGTTATAAGTTTCGTCATTAAGCCCGTCCATCCTTAGTAACGCTAGGGCTCGCAATGTTGCTAAGCAGGGGGGTGAAATTTGAAGCCGCATTAAACCACGGCCTCATTCCCAATGTAGGAGATTTGCCCATTCTCCCGGTATACCAAGAACTATGTTGAATTTTCTGAAGTCTTCCAGATATTCCGGGAGAGTTTTATATGTGTGGCTGCAATATGATAAGCGATTGAAATTTATTACAAGCTTTAGTATAATAAATTGTGTTTTCTTTATTTATATTTTATTTCTTTTTTTTTTCTTATCTTCTTTCATAACCTTTTTTTTAACTGTTTAATTTAGCACAGTTATTGTTGTCTGGTTGCTATGTATACTCTTGCCCATATAATGGTAACTTCATGTTTTCACAACTGGAAATTCTAAAGAATTCTTTGCTTTTTGGGTGTGTTTGTGGACTTATTACAGGCGATGGAGGTCTGGGAAACAGAGAGAGAAAAGATCAGTTAACTAATGTACATATTTGACACCTTTCCTATTTGTTTAGTGCTGGCTGCATGCCACTTAGATGTATGTAATATAGAAGTCAAAATGTCAAATGTTGACATTATGCTGATCAGGATACAGGTGACAAGATGAGATACATGGATAAATCACTAGAAGAAACAGTGTAATTTGACACCTGGGTATATTATCACAATAATCTAAAGATAAGAGACGTATAAACATAATGACCTGTGTCTATGTCCTACACAATCCCATGAGATTTAAGAAAACGCAGGCACCTTACACAGCTACTACACCTATTTAAACTTCCCATGTGTGATACATGATCCTTATACCCAAGCACCAAACGTCTTCTTAGTAAATGAGACAGAGACCTAACTGTGAGACTGAATACATTTTAATAATTTAAACTAATTGATTTATTTAACTAAAAAGTCTTTCCATTTGGGAGCATAAGGATCAGATAGAATCGATAGAATAAATATTATTGATGGGGCGAAAGAAAGCAGGTAGAATAGAATTAACAAAATAAGATAACAATAAACCAATAAACAAGGTATATAAGCGCAAATTCGCTACCCATCGGGCTCATATATCTAAACAGGATGGCACCGCACCGACATTATGATGCTCAAGCAAGGCCGCCCACCCAGACGAACCTGATATTAAGCCGGCCAAATTCAACGGCAAGAATTCAGCCGGACAAATTCAACGGATGAGTCATGAACATCAAACAAAGTGCCTTTAAATAAAAACCAGCAATCCACCCATTAAACAAAATGTACTCAAACCCAGACTAAAATCTGCTTTCTGCCACCGAACCAACCTAAAAGTCAAACCAAAACGAAGAGGAGGGGAAGGGTGGGAATGTCAAAAGTGAAAGGAGGCAGATTCCAGTAGGAGCCTTCTCTGCCATAACTCCTCCCCAGACAGCAAATTAACCAATAGCCTGGAGGTTAGTTACTAGGAATGAGGCCACGCACACCAGGGAGTTTATCTGTTACTCTGGTTAAATAATTAACCCTGCGTTACCCTAAATAATATAAACACCCCTTTTCTCATTTAAATATCCTGGACCTGCCTGTTCCACTAATGCAGAGCAGACAGATGCAGACATAGGTGGATGGAGTGCGCCCATCTTTCTGTGCTCGCTCCCGTTCAGTGCAGTGCACATTCCCGCTGTGCTTCCGTCTGAAAAACAGTCTATAGCGCAGCTCCAGATCAGCTCTTAGAAAGTGAATTCTGCACAGCCTGCAGCATCAGTCTGATGCAGGGTTGCTGACTTTCCCGGAATATCTGGGAGACTCACGAAGTTTAAGTCATTCTCCCGGTATCCCGGGAGAGCTGGGAAATCTCCCGCAAGTCCTGACACCCAAAAAATCACCCGTGTAATCCCTAGAGTTACTAGGGATGGGTGGGACTTGATGATGTCATCAAGTCCCATCCACCCCTTTAACACCTGAGATCACATGGGTGATTGACAGGGAGCAGGGCTTAATGACACGATTTGCATAAAGTGCATCATTAAGCACCGCCCCCTCTCAGTAATCTATGGCTTCCCTCCGGGTTTTCCCGAAGGGAAGCTTTCAATAGTCGGCAACTCTGTCTGATGTGGAATTCATAATACTGCTTGTGTGTAGTGCCAACTGACAGCTGAATTACACACGTAGAATGTATATGTCAGCTATCTTTATAATTGTGGATGTGGCTCCCTGTCAGATACAGGTCAGTTAAACCTTTTGGCCATTGCAGTGAGAAACCACATCCATAAATACCCATGGTGGATCCTGTACATGATCTTGGCATGATTTTGTGAATATGGTGCCCAGCTAGTGCACAAGGGTGAAGGGGGGTGCTGCAAAATTGATATTTAAGAATACCAATTCAGAGCTAGAGGGGCGACCTTTTTCTTTTTTATTTCTCCTGTTGGTAAAAGCCCATAACTTTCTACTTATATTCTACGATATTGCAGAACTCGGTGGCTCGGTGAGTAGCACTCACAGCACTGAGGTCATGAATTCAATTCCTGGAACTAGGTCTTATATGTGTGGAGTTTGTGTGTTCTCTCCATGTCTGCGTGGGTTTCCTCCGGTTGCTCCGGTTTTCTCCCACACTCCAAAAACATGCTGGTAGGTTAATTAGAAACAGTTACAAGAAAACACGCAAGCAGCGCTTCTCTTCAAATATATGAAATGTGCGCACGTGTATATATAAATGGAAGAGCTGCTGCCAAGGATCAAAGTGACCACTGTGTAACTACAATGAACAAAATACAGGTCCAGCGCTCCAGACAAACATTATATAACACTATGGGGTAGATCTTCTAATACGTTTCCTAGCGTAGCGTACCTTCTAAGCACTCCCCTAGGCACCCCCCTTGCATGTACATACTTTGGCCGTTTTACGCTTTCCAAACCCTACCTTAACTTTTGTCAGCGTAACCGTTCAGGTGTAGAGCCCTCGCATAGTCACGCCGCTAAGCACGCCCACACTGTACGATTTAAATGCCTCACCCCACCTTCGAAGCGTAATTACGTTTATGTTTGGCACGCCCCAAAGTAAGGAGATACACTGCTGATACGTGAAAGGCCCTTACGCTATGAGTTACGTGGCATAACATCTGCCCCAAGCATGCGCAGTAAGTACTAATAAGTGAAGCGTAAACTCACTCGCGGACGTTGTTCTGGATCTGCCCCTATGTGTCAGCACATACATAAAGAGGAGGTTTAGTTCACCTGCCAAGCGTCAAGGCACCTCCTGTAGCTATATTGCAAACTAAACCACCTTTTTATGTATGCACTGACACATAATAATAGGGAAATTCTACCTAACAAACCTAATCTAATGGTTAGGAAAGCTTTCCTGTCACCAAGTATGTTGTTTTAAGATCAGAGCTTTAGAACACTACAGAAAAATTCTAAATTGCGTCATTAAACACAGTGTGCAGCGTCATTTTTTTAAAGTACACAATTCGCAAACAGATTCTCTAAAAATAAAAGCAATTGAGTTTGTGGGCAAAGAAAAAAGAAGGGGTGATAGGCTCAAAAAATTAGCCCAAAGAGAAGTTTATTGGATATTGACTCTAAACACTCTTTTCCCTTCAGGTTTAAATGAAGGATTTGAGCTGACCCCATTCTTATGAAGGATTTTTGCAGTTCATAGATGTTATAAGATTGGTATGTTTTTCATCCTAGTAACATTTCATGTTTGACATATAGGGGCTGATCCAGAGCTACGCCCGCCGTAGTCAATACGGTGGGCGTAGGCGTAAGATCGGCTGAAATGCCGATCTACGCATGCGCCGGGAAAATGTTGCCCGGCGTAACTACGGCAACGCCCGATCGTGGATCGGGCGTCCGTAGCACTAGCGTGGTAACACTGGAGGGGGCGTCCCCCAGCGTTACTACGCTGAGGTTAGTGCAGGGAGGTGAAGGGAGGGAGGGTAATGAGGCTGGGAGGGCGGCATTATCGTACAAACGCCGCCGTCCCAGCGTATTTACACTCCCTTACGCCGGCTGAAGTTAGGGTAGGCTTCAGCCGACGTAAGGGAGTGTAAATACGATAGGGCAGGGGGAGTGTCAGGGGGAGTCCCACGATGTAACACTGAGCGTTAGTACGCTCAGCGCTACGTCGTAGATCTGGATCAGGCCCATAGTTACATCTGTATCTGAATGTTTAATGTATTTTCATGTATTTTGTATTTATTTTGATTTTCTGGTAACTAATTGTGATTATAGTCATATATATATGGTTTTATTTCAATGTATATATCAAACTGATTTATAATAAGATAGTTAGATATGTGCCATTGGTTAAAAATAGGTAATTATGGGCCGTGCTCAGAGATCCGTTTCTTTAAAGTACGCAAATATACGCATGGCCATTGCAAGGCAACACAAATAACACTCCCCTCACACGGACGGTTTGACTTACGAGTGCCTCGACCACCCTTATCTTGTGTGCATTTTCGAGCGTATAATGCCTACCTACGTGCGTATCTAACTAACCACGCCCTCAAACGGTCATTAAAAATGCCTTCCCCACCCACTTACATGGATCTTTCTCCAGACAGATTATAAACACGCCCCTCCGTACGGATCTTCCTTCATTTGATTCACAAATCCGTGCCTAATGGACTGCCGTGCGTAAAATCAACGTTGATTGCGTAAATTTAGTTACTACGCATGCGCAGGTCATCGGATCATAAAAATACGTACGGGAAGTCCCGAAAAAAACGGATCTCTGAATACGGTCCTGTCTTTAAGAACTATTGAAGTTCATTTTGCTCCGCTTGTAAAGTTAATTGATTTTAAATTTTATTTTATGTTGCTGCATTTTACTGTAACATCGATGTATATCAACAGAAACATTAAATGTATGTTAAAAAGTTAATCTTAACTATGTGAGATGAAGTAGTACGGTATAGAGATGAGTGTTATAGCACACCCGTAGCCTAATCAATCATCTTTAAAAGAGTCACATGTAGGTCTCATGGTTACAGTTCCTGATGAAGACCATTGTTGATGAAACACGTTGAGGTCTCTTACCCCGCACACATGATGAAGTGCCAAGACCGGTGAATGATACTCTCCTTATATGTGATAATTCATGTTTGGTTCCCTTACTCTCGGACAGAGAAATTCCTATGGTACGCTGAATGTACTTTTTGATGTATATATTAAAGCACCTTTATACTACACCATTAAGTGCACCCTTTGTTTGTTTATTTCCTAGATACTTTATACGGACCGGACAAAGAATAGTCCTAGAAGGGGGGAGCAGCGGTCCTGATTGGTATCTGGTGTTGTTAATATTGAAACAACTGTTACTGAATGGAACAAAGACTTAAAATTATAACCATCTGCATGTGGGACTGACTTGAACATCAATCTAAGCGCACTATTGCGGTTTTTTTGAATAGGTATATGTATATATATATATATATATATATATATATA
>WWET01002164.1:69804-83093 GCA_011038615.1 Limnodynastes dumerilii
ATATATATATATGAATATATAGGGGGGAAAACTTAAAGGTGTGCCTGCAATGAGAAAGGCAAGTCAGATGCTTGGTTGCATAGGGAGAGGAATTGGTAGCAGAAAGAGAGAGGCCTGTATTCAGAGTACCGGACGTATAACATATATACGTCTGGTGTTTAGTGATTCTTACTTTTCCGCATGCGTAGTAATTTTTTTACGTAATCTATATATCTTTTTCTTACATAGATTGCGTAAATGTGGTCTGAAAGACTGCATTTAAGCAATATACGTAAGAAAAAGATACGTAGATTACGTTAAAAAATTACTACGTATGCGCATTAGTAAAAATTACTAAACACCAGACGTATATGTTATATGTCCGGTACGCTGAATACGGGCAAGAGGTAGTAATTCCTCTTTTTAGATCGTTGGTACAACCTCACCTAGAATAGCTTGGAGCATAGAAGGGAGAGGGGGGATATGATAGCAGCTTTCAAATATATCAAGGGTTGAAAACGGCTAGAGGAGGGTGGCATTTTTCAAAGGAAGGGGTGTAATAGAACACGAGGGCATGAATATAAACTGGAGGATGGTAGATTCAGAGGAAATGTGCGGAAAAATTACTTCACTAAAAGGGTGGTAGATAAGTGGAATAGCCTCCCATCTGATGTAGTTGAGGCTAACACAGTAGAACAGTGTAAACATGCTTGGGATAAATATAAGGATATCCTAAATCTCAAACTAAATTAAGGGTAAATAGGGACTAGGGTCAGTATAGTTTTAAATAAACAACTGGGCAGACTGGATGGGCCATGTGGCTCTTATCTGCCGTCACTTTCTATGTTTCCATGTTATACCTTATTGTGTGCTCTCAAAAGTGCCACAGATCAAGGACAGGCTGATAGGAGAGGGTATGCACCATGCCTAAAGTCATAGCAGCAAACTGGTGACCTACAAGGAGCTGGGAGAGCCAAATACCATCTAGTAGAAAGAAGAGTAGAAACAGCAAAAGCTAGGTAGAGACAGTAGGAGGCCTGGAAAGAAAGAAACAGTGACCTCCATGAACAAGCTTCTGAACTTTCCTGTAGTTGAAGTTGTTTAGACTTAACCACAGGTCTGCTTTGTATTATTTCCTTTTCAGAGCGCCCTGTGAAAATTATTGAGGAACTATGAGTGCCTTGAATTGACAAAGGTCAGGAATCACTGCCGCACTATTTTATATGGAAAAATACTTATACATGTTATAAAATAGGGATAAATAGTAAAACTGTGCTCTATCAATTAGATTTACAAATATCTATCTGGTAGCAAATAAAAAAAAAAGACATCCAGGAACAGTACTAGCGTGCCAAACATCTATTGAAACATTTTTTATTGTTTTCATATCTTAAGCAGTCTAATCATGTTTGCACTGGATTAATTGCATAACATTTAGTCACTGGCACAAATCCTTTGTTTGTACTGTACAAAACATTGTAATTCTGATTTGGTTGTTCAGCGATCATTAGGATTACAGAGTTGTTGTATGTTTTACTTTGTAAACTTGTAACAATAGCTATTCTCTTTCTACTACGTGTCAACGTATCAACCGTTTCATGGAAAACATTGTAATATTAAAGTCTAAAGAAAAATAAAAATAAAAAACATATATAATAAAATATATATCATAATAAAAAAATAATAACATACATATATTTTTTTTAGTCTCTCCTTGTCACACAATCAACTGTCTGTCATAAGTTAATCAAACCTCCTCCCACAATACAAACATCCTTGGAGAGTTGAAGAGTTCCTCTACACTCATTACCTTGGACACAAAAAGACATCCCATACATTGGCAGTGCCAGTATCTTCCCCTATGACTCCACCCCATCTTCATCCAGAAGAACCACTGCCCATCGCCCAAACTTACTCTATAAAAGGCTTTACTGAGGCTCCAAACTTCTGTTCCTCCTATTACAATCCCCAGTTCGGTAACTAGTAACCGAACTGCACGCAACATGGGGACACGTAGGAGGTTATTGATCTGTCTCGGAAGCCTCCTGTTATTCCTTGTCTGTATCCAAGCAAAAGGTAAGTTCCATGTTGTAAAAAAATGACTTGGATCTTAGTAGTTCATTTTTGTATAATTAATGTGGCATAATAGAGGGGAATTAACTTTTCGAGTATATGGGAGTCTAATAGTTTCTGTACAATACCTAGCAAACTAATTTAACCATATATAGATTATATAAACAATAAGAGCTATCTTCAACCTTCCTTTTTAAAAGTTAAAGGTATATTGGTGGAGGATGAGTGATATAATTTGAAAATTCCACAACCGTCACTTCACTAATAACTCCCCAAGATCTTGAGATCTTAAATATTTATGTAGGATATCCCACAGCTTCAGTGCAGTGATATAAAAGAGCTACTTGAAGAATATTATAATGGACCAGTCATTCCTGTTTTACACAGGGAGCAGAGTAGAGATATGAAGGTAGGGTCCTGCTATCATAAGTTGGAATGAGCAAGGGGAGTAGCCTCCGCTTGCCAGCACTGGATTCAGGATACAGCAGGGATTCGGCTTCACATCTCAGATGCTGTTGGGATTGGAGCTCTGAGTACAGCAGAAGCAGAGATCTGGACTGGTTTAGATCTAGTGAATTTCAGAATTTCAATTTTAAGCATAATTTAAATGGTGTAAAAAGATATTATAAAAATTTAAAAGGTGAAACTAGCCATTCACAAAAATCAAGGTGATGTTTTAAATCATTAGATCAAAATGACAGAAGGCAGAAGTTAAACCTGTGCTATGCATGGTAGATGAAGCAAATATTATTGGGCTGGATCCAGACTTAGGTGCTTGAAATTAGTTAGTCCTGGGCTAAACCATGTTGATTGCAGGGGAGTCATATTTCATCTGTTGCAAACAGTATTAGAGTTGAGAGGTGATGTTTCCTATCCCAAGTCTAAATAACAGTGTGATAGTAAAGCTGGTCAGTATCTGTGTGCAGTAAGCAATTCAAAGATATATCCCTGTATGCAAAGAATACAATTAACTTGACTCCCCCTGCAATAAACATGGTTTAGCCCAGGAGTAACTAATTTCAAGCACTTACTTAAGTCTGGATCAAGTCCATTAACTTTAACAGTTACTGGTGGTACAGGTAGAGTTATGCTATAGGAAACTGTCAATAAAAGAAAAAGTTTCCTTTTTTTTTTTAGCTGTTGCCCACTAAGTTGATGTTCAACTTAGTGGCCAGGGTCCCATAGAAGAGCAAACCTAACTGTGGCATAATCATTCAGTTGGTGTAGTCTAAATAGCACAGTATTCCCTTTAATGTGATAACGCTTTTTAGTTTCTCTCCATAAATTGTAACAATACAATTTGCAGCAACAAGCCTTAAAACTTAAGATGGCCAGATGTGTAAGAAATTAATCCGATAATATGTGATGATGGGTTATAGCATGTTTACACTATTACAAAATAAACTCTGGATTGTGCTACGGGACAAAGTAGGTTTATCTTTCTATATGGACATTGGCAGGAAAATCTATCATTTGTACAGAGTTGTACAGTTGTGCTATCATACTAAATAAATATGCTTCGGATTACATTAACAAAAAGCTTATTATTGATGTAAAGCTAATACCAAGCCAAACTATTTATTGAACATTAATCTATCTTCTTAATAGTATTCATTTTTTAAAATCTATTTTCTTTGTTTGATTGATGTAACAACACCTACTTTAAACTGCTGCTCCCCTATATCTATAGAGGTAACATGACAGAACTTGCCTCAATTGTGTCTACTGATTCCATTGGGTTTGTATTCTGTGGACAGACCCTAAAATGAAATCTTTTTAGCCTTGGGACTAATACATGGCCACATAGCCCCCACTGCCAATCAGTTGGGACTCCATACATCTGCTACATTGCTGTCATGCAATCCTTAACCCTACTGGCATTGTATTGCCAATTAAAAACATATTATCTCTATCAAAGAAAAATGTTACAATAATTCATGTTTAGAATACATAACTTGGTTTGTGATAGCTTTGGGTTAGGTTATTCTTTTATATTCTAGAATGGTTGTATATCTGTCTTTAAGCCTGGAGAATGTACGTATTAATTTCCATCACCATATTTCTGTAAAATAATGTCTACAATTGAAAGGTTGCATTATTTTGTACCATATGTTGACTTTACCTCTAACTCAAACATTTTCCATGGTTTTATCTTATATTATCTTTATTTTGTCCTTTTTTTTTAGAAGATGATTGGGATTCGGTTGACCAAGACTATGGAGAGATGGAGTTAGATAACTATCAATCAGGTTTGTATTTTGGGAAAACTAAAGTGGTTTGTTCCACCACTGTACCTATTTATTATGTAAATAAGTTGTGATATTGTGAACTGTGCTCGATTACTTGATACCATATCTGTATTAAACTCTTCTTTTTCTGTCCTTTAAGGACATAAGTTTTAAGATTTTTTTTATATATAAAATCTTGACCTACAGAGTGGAATCATATACAGCTATACCATTTAAGATGCTCATTAAACCTTTGTTTACTTATCAATTAGCAGCTGTTGGCTTTATGCAGAGATCAAACAATAGAGCTGACATCACCCATCCAATTCACAGGATGAGGCATACACTCTCTCTGTAGGACATTAAGTGGGTGACATCACTGTAGGACATTGAATAGGTGACATCAGCTCCATTGACTAATCTCTGCAAGAAGGCATTAGCTGCTAACTGATAAGTAAACAAAGGTTTAATGATTTCTAAGGCCCTATTCAACTTTCCCCAACAGATGGGTCCGCCATGCATAGAACAATTATCCTTGATTTTGGGAAAGGTTTAACTGTATAACACAGTTGTTTTTAATGAAAATATGTATTATTGGAGTCAATTCTGTAATTTTCAGATTTTGCCTTTTAACTTATGAACTGCTTCAATATTTTCTGACCACTGCTTTATATGTGTTTTTATATATTTACAGAAGAGCAAATCAATAGTGAAGAAGATCATGCTGTTGTACAGCAACAGTCAGGTGAGAGAAAATGAATACTGTCCATACCATAGAGGTTGATAGATTAAAGTAGTATGATACTGTCTCATGTACATTATTTAGTGTTTTTTTTTTAGAAACAGCTAAACAGCATACAATACCAAATGATGCTTTTAATGAATGTTTCAGTCATAGTTTATCAAATTACCTGAAATGATATGTTAAAAATATGTATATGCAAGAGCTGCTGTGTTACTCCTAGCATTTGTCTGAGAACTAAGTGAATTATATTGGTGGCACAAACAAGTTATATTTAATACAGTTTATGGGCCGTATTCAGAGATACTTTTTTTATATGTACGCAATTATAAGCACGGCCGGAGCAAGGAAACACCCAACAACAACCCCAACACTCCCCTCTCCCGAATGTGCTGTCGGTGACTTACAAGTTCCTAGACCACTCTGTTCTTTCCGAGTGTACTTCCGTGCGTATATGTGCTCCGTCCGTGCGATTCATGATAACCGTGCCTCTATGCGTTCATTTAAATGTCTCCCCCCACCCACTTTTATGTAAATTTTTCTGTGTGTCGGATTTCCGTGCGTATGTCCACAAGTGCGATTCACATGTGCGTCCGTTAGGCACTTACATGCATTTATTCAACGTCAACTACGTAAATAAAGTTACTACATCACTTACATGCGTATATTTAACATCAACTACGTAAACAAAAGTTACTATGCATGCGCAGTTGATCCGATCCTAAAAATACTTATGGAATTCTCCTTGAAAACAGATCTGTGAATGGCCCTATATCTTTTTTTTCTGGTGTGTGTGGGGTCAGTTTACATGGACAATAATGAAATATTGTCATAAACATTTTCGTCACTCTAAACTGAAACATATGCCCATTTTTATATTGTAGATGGACAACCTCCAGGGATGAAAATTTATACAACACCTGCTCCTGTTTACAGAGGTAACTTATGGCTGACAAGGAGATTTTATTTTATCTTACTGAATTATTAACCCAGCATTTATAACACACATGACCTCCTCACTTTTGTTTGGCAGTGATGGCTTTTAACTTTGGAAATTGGTGAAATACAGGCTCTAAAGATCTGCTAACAATTGTTCTGTATCAAATATTACACATTAATATGTACAGAAGTATAGCTGAGTTAACAGTAAAAACCATACTCCTTACTTTTTGAATAGCTTCAGAATACAAGGCTGGATACTAGACTCAACCTACCTGTTAATAAATGAGCCCAAAATAGATAACAATAGTAATTAGTGAAAAGTCACTGCCAGAAAGCCTAAAAATAATTGTTAACTATTACAATTCTCCCTTCATAACTGCAGCTGAGAATCCTTATCATAACTTAAGGATTTGCTCAACTTTTGGGAACCATCATTACAAGACCTTCGATGGAGACATCTTCCACTTCCCAGGAAACTGTAACTATCAATTTGTACGTCATTGCAAGACCAATTATGAGGAATTTAATATCCAATTAAGGCGTACTGTCAGGAAAAATAAACCTGTCATCTCTTCCATCAACATGAAAATTGAAGGCGTTAATGTAATTTTGGCTGAAAGAAGTGTCGTTGTGAATGATGAAGAGTGAGTAACATTTACGGTTTAGTTATTTTTTTTTTTACTATCTAAAAATAATAATATTTTGTGCCAGATAATACTCAATGATTAGAGTTTGAAAATAAGAGAGGAAAGTTACGCCTGGGCAAAACCATGTTAATTTCAGGGGAGTCAAATTTCATCCGTTGTAAACAGTATTAGATAGGAGAGGTGATGTTTCCCAGCCCAAGTCTAAGTAACAATATAAAAGTTAAGCTGGTCAATATCTGAGTGCAATAAGCAAAAGTATTCTTCCAAAATTAATTTGACTCCTCCTGAAATCAATATGGTTTTGCCCAGGTGTAACTTTCCTCTTAGCCTGTAGTGCAGGATGCATCACAATCACCAAAGATGGTGAATAAATTTGGAGATTGGGCACCACTGGACCCAAATATTTTACCTGGATAGTAAATGGACAAATACAGACAAGGCAATTGTTTTTGCTGATTGGTGTTCATTAAGGCTCAAGATACTCAGAGATATTTTTTTGACATTTCAAAATATTCTATCCTTAAATACAAAATATGTTAAATTGTATTTTGTGAAAATTCTCTTTCTTTTCTAAACTGACTCTGACGTAACATATATCAGTTAATTTCCAGTGATCTATACAGGGACTAAAAGGTGAAGCTTTTACTGATCTTTTCTTTAGGAGAGACACTAAAATCAGAAGCAACTCTCTTATGTCTGTGTTCTAATTTTAAGAATTTTGTAGCATGGTTAAGAGTAGTAAATATACTTTACTGAATATCTTACATATAGGAAATTTGAGGACTTGCCACACAGTGTTGGTGGACTTGAAATCTCAAAGAGTGGTACCTATATCAGAGTTCAATCCAAAATTGGTATTGGAATGTTATGGAATGAAGAAGATTCCATTACGGTAAGGATATTCACTGTGTGTAGTTGTGTTATTGTTTATGTATCAATAAAGCTTTTGAAATGTTAATTAAACTTATTGTATATAGATACAATGTATTCCCTAGTAACAAAAGAGTCCAAAAATCCTTTAACCCAATAATTGGATTGTTCAGAATTCCTGCATGACCAGACTGCTTTGGGATGATCCCATCAGGTTGGGCACAGGGCATTGTAGATATATCCCTAATTATTGGGTGATATGTGTGCACTTTGTGATGTCCCTGTGATCAAAGCATCAATTGGTCACCAGGGATGTTGTATAGTTTGTAGCCAGCTTTATATACATTGATATGTTTTCTATTGCTGTGTGTTAATTATATTCTAATTGCATCTGTTTTTCTTTTCTTAAGTTGGAACTGAGTCAAAAATATGCCAACCAGACTTGTGGTCTCTGTGGTGACTATAATGGGATTGCACTTTACAACGAGTTTATTATTAACAGTAAGCATGAATAAACTTTGTTGTATTGCTTTTTATTAGGTGTTCCTGTAACTGTATCTAAAACCAGAAGAGGCACTAACAAGAGTCTTTGAATGGCCCTTACAAAGGAAAAATATTTTTGAATAAATACTAATTGATTATACAGTATTACTGAGAGAAATATATTTATTTTGAACCATTAATGAAAGTGTTCATTATCTACAAGACATTCCTATTACAACATTCATATATAATTGTATAACGTTTTTAGATGCCCAAATAAGTGATCGTCAGTTCGGAAATCTTCAAAAAATCAATGGCCCAGAAGAAAGATGTGAGGACACCAAAGAGGAAGATGAAGAGGAGGCGGTAGATGAAAAAGAATGCCCTATAAATGTAAGTTTGTCTGTCAGGTGTCATTTTAATTAAAAGTATTAAGGCAAAAAAAAACATTATTCAAGGTATTTATTTAATAAACTGTTACAAAGAGTAATACAGAGAAATACATAAGATTTCAGAGTTTGGATAACTTTTTATTCAATAGATTTTTTAATGACATTTAATAATTACCGGTACATCTCATTGCTTCCTCAACACTTTCATTTGTCTTTTTTATTATTATTATTTTATATCCAACAGAAACATATATGTACATCTGTCTTGACTGGTGCAGCTTTTAGCCAATGCCATAGACTTGTGGACCTTCAGAAATACATTGAACTTTGTGAGAAGGATATCTGTAGATGCAAAGGAAATTCTACCGGGTTCTGTCTTTGCAATATCTTCACTGAATATTCCAGACAGTGCACTCATGCTGGTGGAAAACCAAAGAACTGGAGAACGTCTAAAATCTGCCGTGAGTCATAGTTCATTTAAATAGATATTGCCTGAACCTGAGCTCCGGGTAAGGTGATATACAGTGGTATGCCATACTATGCTATCACCGATTTAATGGAAAATATATAAATCTCCACTTATTACTATTATTTTATGTTTCCATACCACCAATTCGTAATGTCCATTTCCACATCAACCGCTGGTCCAAATCATGAAATAACATAAAAACCAGCATCTGTCAGAAATGTCTAAAAAGTTATCAGATTTGGTCATAACAAATATCCTATTTTAGTCATCAGACTCCATGTGACCTTTAATATTTATATTAGGCAAATAAATAGTAATGGTAAATTCATGTATCAGGCCAATACAAAACTAACAGGGCCAATATAAAAAAAAAAGAAATACATATAATTAGTTTGTACACATGTCAGGAAACCTTTATATATTAATATTAAACAAGTCTATCCTCATGTCCTCTACTTCCTAATGTCTCCCCTTTTCCTCACCTGCATTAACTCTTGAATTGTTTAAACATTTTTTTGCCCTGATGTCACATTTGTGTTATCACTTGTACTGCCCTGTATGTTGTTTTATGACTATGTTAACTCAATATCCATGTTACATCTATGCTTGTATATTACGTGTATGGCACTGTGGATCCCTTTGTGGCATCCTATAAATAAATAAATAAATACATAAAGAAATATATAAATACGAATAATAATAATAATAATAATAATAATAATAACTTGGTATATATTTTATTAAACACAGCTTTGCAATGTGGCTACAACCTACAGTTTGGAGAGTGTGGCACTGCCTGTCCAGACACTTGTACTAACCCTGAACGATCATTGGTCTGTGATGAGCACTGTACAGATGGATGCTTCTGCCCTAATGGTAACTTTATGTTTTATCATTTACAACCCTTCCATATACATAGACAATATTTGCGAAATCATTGAATATACAAATACACAGAAAAGGATATTTTAGCCATTAAAAAAGTGTTGCACTTTTTTTTTGCTCTTTAAGGGACGGTGTTTGATGACATCACTAAAACTGGCTGTATCCCTAAGGAGCAATGTTCCTGTACATACAATGGAGAAGTTTACCCCTCAGGAAAAGGATATTCAGAAACATGTCAAGAATGGTAAATACTGTCCAAGCGTTCTCTGAAATTTCTACAGTATTTCAGGATAAGTTATTAAATAAAATGCACTCGATGTTATAAAAATTATTTATTTTCCACAATTTTACCTGTTTTAGTTTATTATTCTTTATTGTGTTTTTAATATGTTTTTGTGCAAATAACATTTCTTTATCAAGACCTAAAATTATTTTGTAATCTAAAAAAAAATAAACCTTCCTCTTACAATGAACTATTTCCTTAGCACCTGTCAAGGAGGGAAATGGAACTGTGTCAAAAAAGCATGCTATGGCATTTGTTCCCTTGAAGGAGGTTCACACATCACAACCTATGACCTTACCCGCTACAACTTCCATGGAGACTGTGTCTATACATTGTCTAAGGTAAATAGAGAATGACTTACTCACTGTGGAGAACAGCTATGGATTTTCCACAACAGCCAGCCTTAACCTGATGACTTGCATTCAACATTCTTGTAAACAACCGTAACCACTAAAATGTGTAGATTAATGATTCACGCGTGATTAATTATACGCTTGCACATAGCAAACCAACACCCACCAACACCCATGACACTCCCCTCTCACGGTCGCGCAATCGTAAATTTACGCCTCCATAGAGCACTCTAACTTTACGTGTGTACCTACGTGTGTATATGTATGCCGAACGTGCGATTCTATGTAACCGCCCCCTCAAAGACTCATTTACATGCCTCTCCCCACCCTCTTTCACAAAACTTTTCAGGTACTCATTTAAACCCCGCCCCTCTGTACGTATGTCCCAAGGGCGATTCACATGTCCGTGCCTAAAGCACTTATGTGTGTATATTTTAAGTAACTTACGTAAATAAAGTTACTACGCATGCGCAGTTAAATCGTAACTAAAAATACGCACGCAACTCCACGTGAAAACAGATCTGTGAACACGGTCCTCCAATTCAACGTGTACTGACCATCATTTACTGACCACTGACTATTGTTTATCTTTTTAGTTCTTAGTCTAATGCACAATGACTGGTAGATATTAATGGTTACACACCACTCTTTTAATCATGCTGGGCAATCATTTGTCAGTTATATTGTACACATACTGGCTAGTGTTATTTTCCCATGCTATGAATGTACAGTATATACTCACTTTCAACTCATTTGTATTTTAGACCAGTGACTCCAGTTTGTTCAGTGTTTTGGCTGAAATGCAGATGTGTGGCCTCACAGACACAGAAACTTGCCTGAAGAGTATTTCCCTCAGCCTGAATGGAGGAAAAGATGTATGTATTGTGATTGATGGCAAAGAAAACAATTCATGTGCAATAAAAATATTCAAGTACAATTTGCATTCTTGGTAGGAGTACATTAGGATTAGGATCATAGATACGGTTAGTTTTGCCATTACCAAGACTCTTCTCTCTACAAGTGACCATAGGTTAATGTTTTGTGTGGTCAACTGTAAGTTTAGCCAGTAGAGTAGACTATTGTTCAGAACCTACATTTACAACATAACTTATTACTTTATTCTATTTCTCCAGTTTATCCAAGTGAGGAAGTGTGGCAGTGTCTACATGAATTCCATCTATACCCAACTGCCAGTATCCACACGTAAGTACAACATATGAATATGTTGAAACAGATCAGTTATAAATTAATACATGTGCTTCATATATTCTGTATATGGCTATTTCTGTCTACTTTGATGTAATTTCTTAAAGAGCATTATTATAGTTGTTTAGTAATGTAGTCATGCCATATTATAATATAGCTTTCTTTGTTTATGTCATTAAGGAGTGATGTATGAGTTAGGGACTTAAGTTACTTTTTATCTTATTTTTCATACATAACTTTATAACCGAGATATACCTTGAAATGCATGTTTTTCTATGTCCACAGCCACTGTCACCATTTATAAGCCTACATCTTTCTACATGATCATTCAGACTACACTTGATATACAGATTAAAGTCCAATTGGTTCCACTTCTGCAAGTCTATATTATAGTTGGTCCAAAATATAAGAACAACATGTGTGGTAAGATTTTGCTATTAAAATGATCATATTTACAGGAAATGTGATGTTATAGAATAAAATACTTATTAATCTTTTGCATAAAATAAGTAATTGGAATAGCCTTAGCAACTGCAATTTTATTATTATTTTTTTGTTTGGCTGCATGATGCTTTGAGCCATACATTCTAGATAATTGATGCAAAATATCGTAATTTATAATGAGCAATGATTTAAAAACCATTAAAAGCAAATAAATACACTGGGAATAAAAATGATCTCTCCAGGTCTCTGTGGAAACTTCAATGACATCCAGGCAGACGATTTCAAATCTCCTTCTGGAGTCATAGAAGGCACTGGCTCATCATTTGGCAATTTGTGGAAGACACAACTTGACTGCACAAATGTGAAAAACAACTTTGAGCACCCATGTGACCTCAGCGGTGAAAATGGTGAGAATTCAACAAAATATAACTATTCTGTATTTTAAATTCAATGTGTATTGGAATCTCACTGGTCTTTAAGATTTGAAATGTATTAGGTGGGATGTTTTTGCTGTGGTCATGGGCAAACACACAGAGGCATCTCATATGGGAGTGTAATGCTTTACAACTCAGATCACTATATTTGATGGTGGTTGGCCAAACGTCTTGAACCAGTCATTCTAGAGAGCAGGCACTTTGGATAAACAGATTTCATGGTGGGCAACACAATCAGTTAGTTCTTTCTTTCAACTTCAGGCACAGTTGGGAGACTTCACACTGCTCTGATCATGAAAGAGGAGTTGCATGAATCTAGTATTAGTACACTCAGCATTACCTACGTATTTCCAGAGAAACAGGAATGAGTAATCGAGTAGTCTAGGAGTTTAGCATCTGATCATGCATGTTCTGGTAATCTGTTGCAATCTGTGGCAATCCCCTTTTATAAATTTGCTGTTTGTCCCCGGTAGTGTTTTCATTTATATCAAGTAATTATGTTTATATCGTTAAGTGCCATGTTTTCTTGTTCATATGAAGACATGTAACATATCATTTATTGGAAAATATTTTTTCCCCTATGCACTATGCCATGAAAATGAGGCAAAAATGCACACGATTGTATGTCTAGTGCTAAAATATATTTCTTTTAATTTTCAGAAAAATATGCTTCGCATTGGTGTGCCATGTTATTGGCCAGTGATGGACCATTTGCCAGCTGTCATAAAACTGTTAATCCAGAAGATTACCACAAGGTAATTAAATTTTCTAAGAAACCGAAGAATACTTCATAACAATGAAATCAATCACATAATCATGTCCATAGTAGTGCAGTATCTAAATTAGCTGGTGTGATTTT
>WWET01002164.1:91427-107346 GCA_011038615.1 Limnodynastes dumerilii
GTTCAAACCCTGCACCCATTATGGATGCACCAATGAATGTAGAGAAAGTATTAAAAGTTTCGAAAAAGTAGATTTACAAAAATTCTATTGCTTTAGAGGTAGAAAGAATCATATTAGACTGTGCCCTAAACAATGGGGTGGGTCATAATACATTTTTAGTATTTATCTGGGATAGTTGATATTTCTTTTTGCAATTTTGAACAAATGTTTCCAAATATTGTACATTGTTTTAATTTATTATTTGTTATCATTTTTTTTAAGCATGCTGCATATATGAGGGAAAAGAATTTCTTCCAGGAGATACAGTCTACTACACATCTGATGGAATTGGTGGTTGCATACATGCTATTTGTTCAGATAACTCAACAATACAAAGAATGACTGGAGAATGCTCAACAACCACAGTGCCACCAACAACATTAGTTTTCACTCCTCCAACAATGTCAACTGAGGGAGATGTCTCTTCAACACCTCCAGGTAGCGAATCTTCATCATCCTCTGAACAAATCAAAAGTTCAACAGAAAAACCAAGCTCAACTCCTGGATCAGTACCTCCAGGTTCTTCCACTGGCACAGGCACTTCAGGAGGTACTCCCACAGGTACAGTACAAATGTCAATTTGATCATGTCAATGGATTAATCATCTCTATGTGTTTTGTTTAAGAATATCATTTCATGTTGGAAAGGCATACAATTGATTTTTCAATTCTTTATATAAAGTTGTCACTATTACTTCACTTTGTAAGGAATTGCAAGCTAAACTAAATGTCAATGAATCAACATTGCAATTGGTATTTTTTGTCACCATTATGACAAATAAGTTTAACATCCACACTATACAGTTACCGGTCCGATCAGCTTAGCCCGTTAATTTTATAGTGTGATGCCAACTTTAATCCCATATTGTGACTTATATATTTTTTAAATTTACATTTGAAAACCGTAGCACAGTCCTTTTAAACAAACTGGATCATCTCTATGGTGTTCTCTAAACAATAAAACATTTTGTAATCTCACTTTAAACCATAGGCTATTTTTGGTTGGCCTTCTACTATAAATTTGACTTAGGACTTATAACAGTTGAACTTTTAATCCTGTCCAGATGCTCCTTGTAACAAAAATACAACAACAATAAAAAAAAAAAGAATAAAATTAGTACTGATCTATTAAATAGATAAAATATAAATTGATAAGTAACCCAATTTAGTAGTTTAAGTAGTTTAAGCATGAACAGGGGGCCGGATCCAGACCCCCACACGCTTTCCGAATGTGTGGGGGTCTGTCCATCCGACAGACCGGAGTGCATGACCCCTGTGTGGGCTTTATGGCAGCTTATGCATAGGAACTAAGCTTGCATGGAACTTTGGACCGGATCCAGAGCTACGTTCCCTTTACGTTTCAACGTGTAGCGTATTTATTATGCACTCGCCTAGGCACTCCCCTCGCTCGTACGTACTTTGGCCGTTTTACGCTTTCCAAACCCTACCTTAACTTTTCAAATCGTAACTAATGTCGTACGTAAAGGCTGAACGTACCTAAGCATGCCCATACTGTATGATTTAAATGCCTCTCCCCACCTCCAAAGCGTAATTCCGGGTGTCGTATGGCTAGCACGCAACTTTATTCATAGTTACACTGTTGATACTAGTGAAGAGGTGTGGAATCCCGCGCTGATAATTGGGGTGCAATAAAGAGGGGGGGAGGTTTTGGGGTTAAAGTTGCTACTCTGTCTGCTACCAATGTGATATGAGGGAGTTTTGCTTCCCTCCAGGTAATGAGAAATAGTAACAGGTATTGGTGCGCCAGAGAAGAGAACTTAAAGATGGGCAAAGGCTAGGATATAGTTAAAAATATTTTTTAGTTTATTGAGTTTATTATACAGAGGTAAATGGGGTATTGGGGGACTTGGGACGCATAAATGTGTATGAGTCTCTCTTTCTGTCCTTAAGGAGTAGGTGGTATGATAAAGTCTGTTGGTGTTCAACAATCTGAACACCAACAGACTTTATCATACCACCTACTCCTTAAGTCCCCCAATACCCCATTTACCTCTGTATAATAAACTCAATAAACTAAAAAATATTTTTAACTATATCCTAGCCTTTGCCCATCTTTAAGTTCTCTTCTCTGGCGCACCAATACCTGTTACTGTTGATACTAGGCAGGTACGTACGTTTAGAGTTATGTGGCGTAACATCTGCCCCCCATGCGCAATACATACAAAAAGCGTTTTTACATCTTCGGCTAGTGTAAATACGCTAGCGTGCATAGTTCTTGATCAGGCCCTTTGTATCTAGCGTAACATCTGGAGGGCGTATATGTGCCCTCCAGTCAAATTAGGCCACCTTGCGTGCATAAGTGGCCTGACGTTCTCAGGTCTGGATCTGGCCTAGGTTTATTAACAACCTAAGCCCCTGAAATAGTCTTTGAATATTTCACAGAATAATAGGTGACCTTTATCATCATGTTCCATGACTACTTTATTCTCCACTGTCCTTACAATGTAATTGACCTGCATACTGGATCTGGTCACAATGGAACGGATGCAGACCTCAGCTTGGAGCTTCGAGGGCAAGGTCAGCAGAGATCTGAAGCTGAATCCCTGCTGTATTTTAAATCCCTTGCATGCAAGGTAGTTACAATAACATTACCCTTAGGGGATGGTGCTAAAGAATGAATAGTTGGTAAGGGCAAAAACCATTGTACAATTAGTATACTTACCCCCTCCCACTTAGCATACACACTATATACATCCCACCCCGTCCCACCTTGTCATTAGAAATGCTTCCATTACACAAAATTTGGTTGTTTTCTGCTCCTTGTGACCTTTTTGCAGAAGTCTGGATCCAGTTTATCGCTTAACCTTATCACCTAAGAAGCAACATATAAGAAATGTACATTATTTATTGAGTATAATAAAATAACCTTTTTAACAATCTTGCCCCTAGAATTTTCTCTAAGTATGACTTAGAAATAATTATGTTTTGCCCCTCTTCTGCTTGTCTTGGCTGATGTGTTAAAATTTGCATTTCTCTTCTTATTACTTATGCCAAATCCTAATATAGTTATTATAGGTCTTTTAATAGTCTCAAATGAACGTTTTGTTTTCCAGTTTCACCATGTGTTGAAGCTTATGACTGCACTTGGTCTGAGTGGTATGATGTGAACAAACCTGAAAATGGTGATGGTGATATGGAAAGAGTTGAGGACATTGAGGCCCAGGGTCACAAAGTGTGTAAAAACCCCCGAGATGTGGATTGCAGAGCAAAAGAATATCCTCAAAGTTCTCTAAAAGATTTAGGACAAGATGTGACATGTAGTAAAAAGGATGGCTTAGTTTGTCTAAATAGCAAAAATCCACCAATGTGCTACAATTACAAAATTAGATTTGAATGCTGTCAATACAGGGAATGCACAAAAACTCCATCCGGCAAAACAAGCACTAGTACTGAAGAAATAATTTCATCAGGAACAGTTTCATCAGAAACAAGATCTATAGAAACAATAAAGCCACCTTCTACTTCTAAAGAAATCCCCACAGCTTTACCAATTGAGTCAACTCCAGAACCAGGAACTTCAAAATCACCATCATCTGCTCCCATTATTAGCACATCTCCTGGGTCTTCTTCCTCACCTGGTTCTGTAACAGATAGCAGTACTAAACCTTTAACATCATCTGAAGAAACACCTCAAACAGCTTCCCCAACAACAACCTGTGTTTATAAGATGGAATGCCGTTGGACACCATGGTTTGATAATAATACACCTAATACAAGAAGTGATGGAGGAGAAACTGAAAGTATTAACGACATTATAGCTCAAGGAAATGACATTTGTACAGGTGAAGAAGTTAAAAACAAAATAGAATGTGAAGCAGTAGATGATAAAGGTATACCTATTGATGACAACAAACAAAAATATACCTGTGATATGAATAATGGATTAACATGTTTAAACAGAGAACAAGCTAAGAAGGGAAAATGCTATAATTATAGAATAAGGATTGAATGCTGTGCCAAAGTTTGTGAATCTATACAAACACCCACCATATCCACAACTGACACCACAGAACAAAAATCCACTAGTAAGGAAACAACGTCCCAAGGAACAACAGAACCCTTAGAACCAGTTTCAACAAAATCTCCATCTTCAGCTCCATCTACCAGTACACAATCTACTAAAACACCTGAACCTATTACAACCATTGGCTCAACATCATCTGAAACTACCCTTTCACCAACAACAGTCTGTGTAAATAAAATGGAATGTCGTTGGACACCCTGGTATGATAATAACAAGCCAAGTTTAAAAAGTGACGGAGGAGATACTGAAAGTGTTGCAGAAACAAAATTAAAGGGATTACCGGTTTGCGAAAAGAGGGAAGTTGAAGACAAAATGGAATGTGAAGCAATAGACAATAAAGGGGAAACCATTGCTGTTAACAATCAAAAATATAGTTGTAATTTGATAGATGGATTAACTTGCAAAAACAGAGAACAAATCAATAAAGAGAAATGTTACAATTACAGAATAAGGGTTTTGTGTTGTGCAGAATTTTGTGAACCTATACCAACAACCATTATAACAACGAAAACCTCTGAGTCTTCAACTACTGCTACTGTACCCACAAAATTTCCAACTACAGGTAAATCATCTACTGAAAAGCCTGGTGGTGAAACATCTTCTCCAACAGAAAATAAACCATCAACATCATCATCATCCTCTGAAGTTACCACTTCTACTTCACCATCCACAACATGTGCACACAGAATGGAATGCCGCTGGACTCCCTGGTATGATATTAACATGCCTACTGAGAAAAGTAATGGAGGAGAGAGTGAAAGCCCTGAAGAAATAAAATCTAGAGGTCACACAATATGCACAGATCGAGAAGTTGAACGTAAAATAGATTGTGAAGCTATTGACAACCAAGGAGTAACAATCGCTAATAATCCACAAATTCTCACTTGTGTACTAGGGATTGGATTGACTTGCAAGAACAGAGATCAGAAGTTAAATGAAAATTGTCATAATTATAGAATAAGGGTTGAATGTTGTGCAGCATACTGTGATGAAGTAGTGTCCACCATAACCACCCCTATTGCAACTCAGTCTTCAACACCTTCATCAGTTATTACAGAACGTCCAAACACATCTTCAGTTACGGAACCTGGCACATCTACTGAAAATTGTGAGAAAGTTAGAGCATCAGAATGTCGCTGGACTGAATGGTTTAATGAAAATAAGCCATCTGCAGATAAAGATGGGGAAGATATTGAGAACTCAGAAAACCTGAAAGCTAATGGAAAAGTGATTTGTAAGGAGGGTGAAATTGAAAACCAAATTGAGTGCAAAGCTGAAAAATATTCTGAATTAACTTATGAAAATACTGTTCAAAAAGCCACCTGCAGTGTAGAGAAAGGACTAATTTGTAGAAATAAAGATCAGTCAGGAGAAATATGTCATGACTACAGTATTAGAATGGAATGCTGTTCTGAAAACTTTGTAAAATCATGTGGAAAATCCACCACACCTTCATCTACTGAAGTGACTAGTATTCCCACAACAACATCCATAACAAAAGTTTCCTCATCAGGTTCAGAAACCTCTCCACCAGGTTCAGAAACCTCTACACCATCAACCATATCTACAGGCACAAAAGCCCCTGGCACACCTTCTGAAACTACTGTAAGTACTTCTTCAAGTTCTCCCTCATCTGAAATTACATCAGCTACACCAACAACAGCCTGCATAAAGAAGATGGAATGTCGTTGGTCTCCATGGTATGATAATAATGCTCCTAATCCAAAAGGGGATGGTGGTGATACTGAAAAACCTGAGGATATAATAAGCAAAGGGAATACGATATGTGCAGTCAGAGAGGTGGTAAACAAAATTGAGTGTGAAGGCATTAATAAAGATGGTTCAGTAATATTAGATAATACGCAAAAAATAACCTGTGACCCAGTAAGCGGACTGGCTTGTTATAACAAAGACCAGAAGAAAAAAGAAAAATGTTACAATTACAGAATAAGGTTTGAGTGTTGTGAAGAATACTGTGAAAAAATTGAAACGCCCACTACATCTGGTACATCTACAACAGCATCAACAACCACTTTAAACGAACCTTCATCCACAGGAAAACCTCAGACATCAACATCCTTACCAACCGGTAAACCAAGCTCCACCACAACTTCAGTAACTGAACCTGAAACTCCAACATCTAAAGACTGTAACAATTTTAGAAAAGAAGAGTGTTACTGGACAGGTTGGTTTAATAAAGAAACACCAACCTCTGATATCAATGGAGGAGAACATGAAAACATCAATAAAATAAAAGCTGATGGAATAGATATTTGTAAAAAGGATCAAATTGAGTATGACATTGAGTGTGAAGATAAACAATATACTGATTCATCAGTTGGAGTTACTGAAAAACAAATACGTACTTGTGATTTGGTAGAGGGTTCCGTTTGTAAAAACAAAGATCAGCCAGGAGGAATATGTAATGACTATAGTATTAGAATTGAGTGCTGCTCAGAAAAATTTGCTAAATCCTGTGGAGGGTCAACAATATCTCCTACTTCATACTCATCTACAGAGGTAGTAACTACCATTCAAACAACAACAAGTGTAACAGAACCTTCATCAATAGAGCCCTCAACTTCTGGCAGCCAATCATCTACTGAAAAAACAGAATCACCCACACAAAATACTAGTGTCACATCCTCTACAACAACTACATCTTCCACAACAAAAACTGAAGATACATCCTCGCCACCTTCTACTACTACAAGCTGTGAGAAATTTAGACAAAATGAATGTCGTTGGACAGAGTGGCATAACATGAATACACCTCCATCAGATATTAATGGCGAAGAAAGGGAAAGCTCAGATGACATAAAATCTAGTGGATTAGATGTCTGTACAAATGAGGAAATTGAAAATCAGATTGAGTGTAGAGCGGACCAATATCCAAATCTGGCTTATAACGCTATACCACAAATATCAAAATGTAATGTGAAAGATGGTTTCATCTGTAAGAACCAAGAACAAGAAGGTACTCCCAAACAGTGTCTTGACTATGCAATCAGAATTGAGTGCTGTACTAAAAAATTTGTTGAATCTTGTGGGAAATCAACACCATCCCCTACTTCCCCTTCATCAAGTGAAGTCACAAAAAGTCCATCAACATCATCAGTGACTGATATTTTCTCACCAAGTTCAACATCTAAAGAAACCTCTACATCCAGTAGCCCATCATCTGATGAAACCACTAGTCCTGGTAGCCAATCGCCTGGTGAAACAACTTCAACTACAGGAACATCAACAACCAAAACTCCGGGCAGCCCATCATCCGTTGAAACCACTACACCGGGTAGTCAAACACCTGGTGAAACATCAACAACCAAATCTCCTAGTAGTACATCATCTGATGAAACCACTACTCCTGGTGGCCAATCGCCTGGTGAAACAACTACTCCAGGTAGTCAAACACCTGAAGAAACAACTTCATCTACAGGAACATCAACAACCAAAACTCCTGGCAGCCCATCATCCATTGAAACCACTACACCTGGGAGTCAAACACCTGGTGAAACATCAACAACCAAAGCTCCTGGCAGCCCATCATCCATTGAAACCACTACTCCTGGCAGCCAATCACCTGGTGAAACAACTACTCCAGGTAGTCAAACACCTGGTGAAACATCAACAACCAAATCTCCTGGCAGCCCATCATCCGTTGAAACCACAACTCCTGGTAGCCAATCACCTGGTGAAACAACAACTCCAGGTAGTCAAACACCTGGTGAAACATCAACAACCAAATCTCCTAGTAGTACATCATCTGATGAAACCACTACTCCTGGTGGCCAATCGCCTGGTGAAACAACTACTCCAGGTAGTCAAACACCTGTACCACTTCTACTTCACCATCCACAACATGTGCACACAGAATGGAATGCCGCTGGACTCCCTGGTATGATATTAACATGCCTACTGAGAAAAGTAATGGAGGAGAGAGTGAAAGCCCTGAAGAAATAAAATCTAGAGGTCACACAATATGCACAGATCGAGAAGTTGAACGTAAAATAGATTGTGAAGCTATTGACAACCAAGGAGTAACAATCGCTAATAATCCACAAATTCTCACTTGTGTACTAGGGATTGGATTGACTTGCAAGAACAGAGATCAGAAGTTAAATGAAAATTGTCATAATTATAGAATAAGGGTTGAATGTTGTGCAGCATACTGTGATGAAGTAGTGTCCACCATAACCACCCCTATTGCAACTCAGTCTTCAACACCTTCATCAGTTATTACAGAACGTCCAAACACATCTTCAGTTACGGAACCTGGCACATCTACTGAAAATTGTGAGAAAGTTAGAGCATCAGAATGTCGCTGGACTGAATGGTTTAATGAAAATAAGCCATCTGCAGATAAAGATGGGGAAGATATTGAGAACTCAGAAAACCTGAAAGCTAATGGAAAAGTGATTTGTAAGGAGGGTGAAATTGAAAACCAAATTGAGTGCAAAGCTGAAAAATATTCTGAATTAACTTATGAAAATACTGTTCAAAAAGCCACCTGCAGTGTAGAGAAAGGACTAATTTGTAGAAATAAAGATCAGTCAGGAGAAATATGTCATGACTACAGTATTAGAATGGAATGCTGTTCTGAAAACTTTGTAAAATCATGTGGAAAATCCACCACACCTTCATCTACTGAAGTGACTAGTATTCCCACAACAACATCCATAACAAAAGTTTCCTCATCAGGTTCAGAAACCTCTCCACCAGGTTCAGAAACCTCTACACCATCAACCATATCTACAGGCACAAAAGCCCCTGGCACACCTTCTGAAACTACTGTAAGTACTTCTTCAAGTTCTCCCTCATCTGAAATTACATCAGCTACACCAACAACAGCCTGCATAAAGAAGATGGAATGTCGTTGGTCTCCATGGTATGATAATAATGCTCCTAATCCAAAAGGGGATGGTGGTGATACTGAAAAACCTGAGGATATAATAAGCAAAGGGAATACGATATGTGCAGTCAGAGAGGTGGTAAACAAAATTGAGTGTGAAGGCATTAATAAAGATGGTTCAGTAATATTAGATAATACGCAAAAAATAACCTGTGACCCAGTAAGCGGACTGGCTTGTTATAACAAAGACCAGAAGAAAAAAGAAAAATGTTACAATTACAGAATAAGGTTTGAGTGTTGTGAAGAATACTGTGAAAAAATTGAAACGCCCACTACATCTGGTACATCTACAACAGCATCAACAACCACTTTAAACGAACCTTCATCCACAGGAAAACCTCAGACATCAACATCCTTACCAACCGGTAAACCAAGCTCCACCACAACTTCAGTAACTGAACCTGAAACTCCAACATCTAAAGACTGTAACAATTTTAGAAAAGAAGAGTGTTACTGGACAGGTTGGTTTAATAAAGAAACACCAACCTCTGATATCAATGGAGGAGAACATGAAAACATCAATAAAATAAAAGCTGATGGAATAGATATTTGTAAAAAGGATCAAATTGAGTATGACATTGAGTGTGAAGATAAACAATATACTGATTCATCAGTTGGAGTTACTGAAAAACAAATACGTACTTGTGATTTGGTAGAGGGTTCCGTTTGTAAAAACAAAGATCAGCCAGGAGGAATATGTAATGACTATAGTATTAGAATTGAGTGCTGCTCAGAAAAATTTGTTAAATCCTGTGGAGGGTCAACAATATCTCCTACTTCATACTCATCTACAGAGGTAGTAACTACCATTCAAACAACAACAAGTGTAACAGAACCTTCATCAATAGAGCCCTCAACTTCTGGCAGCCAATCATCTACTGAAAAAACAGAATCACCCACACAAAATACTAGTGTCACATCCTCTACAACAACTACATCTTCCACAACAAAAACTGAAGATACATCCTCGCCACCTTCTACTACTACAAGCTGTGAGAAATTTAGACAAAATGAATGTCGTTGGACAGAGTGGCATAACATGAATACACCTCCATCAGATATTAATGGCGAAGAAAGGGAAAGCTCAGATGACATAAAATCTAGTGGATTAGATGTCTGTACAAATGAGGAAATTGAAAATCAGATTGAGTGTAGAGCGGACCAATATCCAAATCTGGCTTATAACGCTATACCACAAATATCAAAATGTAATGTGAAAGATGGTTTCATCTGTAAGAACCAAGAACAAGAAGGTACTCCCAAACAGTGTCTTGACTATGCAATCAGAATTGAGTGCTGTACTAAAAAATTTGTTGAATCTTGTGGGAAATCAACACCATCCCCTACTTCCCCTTCATCAAGTGAAGTCACAAAAAGTCCATCAACATCATCAGTGACTGATATTTTCTCACCAAGTTCAACATCTAAAGAAACCTCTACATCCAGTAGCCCATCATCTGATGAAACCACTAGTCCTGGTAGCCAATCGCCTGGTGAAACAACTTCAACTACAGGAACATCAACAACCAAAACTCCTGGCAGCCCATCATCTGAAGAAACATCAAAACCCATTATTACATCATCTACAGAAATTGAAATCTCAACATCTAGCACATTGGTATCTAGTGAAACATCATCTGGTTCTCCATCACCTCCTACCTGTAATAAACTGAGACAAAGTGAATGTCGTTGGACAGAATGGCATAACATAAATAAACCTTCTCCTGACAACAATGGTGAAGATAGGGAAAATTTAGATGAACTGAAATCTATAGGAAGAGATGTTTGTAAAAGAGAGGAAGTTAAAAATAAAATTGAGTGTAAAGCTGAAAAATATCCAGAGCTGTCTTATCAAAATACTGAGCAAGTAAAAACCTGCAATTTAAATGATGGTTTGTTGTGTAAGAACAGTGAGCAAACAGATGAACCAAAACAGTGCCTTGATTATGCAGTGAGAATTGAATGTTGTTCTGAAAGATTTATTGAACTTTGTGGTGGTGTAACCACACCTCCTTCCTTAACATCTTCTGAGGAAACTCCAGGCACTCCACCAGCTGTAATCACCTCCACTTCCATTTCTAGTACTGACACAAGCACTATAACTGTTACTTCAACTTCTGGTACAACAGTTACAGAAATTGGTACCTCACCTCTTACCACATCTTCTACAACTACAACCAGTAGTACCATTATACTGTCAACAACCAGTGGACCTGATACGTCTACATCCTCATCACCTTTGGAATCCACAAATACACCTAAAGGCAGCATAACATATTGCTTCTGCAAAATAAAAGATAAATATTTTTCACCAGGTAAGAGTCAAAATCCCATATTTTTATTTATAATCCATCCAGTTTGCATTTAGTTTGTATATTTTCTGGTTTTCTTCTTATTTTTCACTTTAATTATATAATTAATAATAATAATAATAATAATAATAATAATAATAATAATAACAGTAATAAATTATTTTTGGTTTTGAAAAAGCCCTTTACAATTAATTAAAGCCTTTTATTTGGAAATATTTCATTATATGTGTCAGGATCAGAAGGTTTCTGGCAATTTACTCTGATTAAGGGCCTAGAAATTATATACACATTTATTATACTAGATCATCTCTACCTCTGTTATGGTAATACTCTCTATTTACCCAAAAATATTACCATGTGCTGTACTGGGCCAATGTGTGCCTTAGTTATATAACTTTAATTGAAAACATTACAGAATATTAAAGCAGCAGTTTATTTAGAAAAAGAAGTACAGTACTTAGTTACACAAAAACATGTAACAAGGTTACAGGACTAGAAACTACATATAAAACAACTGAAACAAATAGGATAAAAACTAAAATAATCCCCGGTTCTGACTTTAGGTATAGCATAGAATAGGACCTTCCACCAGTTAGGGAAAAAAAACCTTCAAAAAAAGACTGTGATCTCTTGTCTAATTACATTTTATAAGCAATCTTATCTAATTATCTCTGCTTTCCCTGTCCCTGGGACCATACTTTGAGAACTGCTCATATGATTTTGTTAGTTTAAATCTATATACTTTCTCCTGGCTATTTGTGTCACTGATAATCATAATAAAATAACCCTATTCCTTTATTTATCTTCAGTTTCATATTAAACACTGTGCAAGAAGGATATATACAACTCACTAGGGTCACTCACATATGGGAGACTTTTACAATTTGCAATTGCTATGCATATGAGGGTGTGTCACATTCCCACAGTTATCAGAAATATATATATATTTTTTACTCCAATCATTATGGTTTCTTTGTGCAAAGGTCATGTTATGGTAAAATCTCTGTGTGTTCCAATGAACATTGTAGTGTGGACCTCCCATGGAATTTGGAGCCCCTTTGACTAAGCAATGGCCAGTAATCCCCTAGGAAGCTGGGATAATTGTGAGAGGATACTTCCTGTACATTTTATTTACTCGTAGCTGTATGTTATGGAAATTTTTGGTATAGCTACAACGGTTGTGCTTACACAGCCCAGTTGGAAAGACTTGTGAATGTCAAAAATGACAAATGATAATTAAAATATAATTTTAATGTTTTCAACTTTGCCCTAATATAACAACATAATCTTTTTATTTTTAAGTTTTTGATAAAACAAAAATTAGAAACATAAACCTAATGTCAAAAAATGGTACACCTTACCAACACAGAAACATTTATTACGTTTTGTAATTGCTCTGTAACTGAAGTAACAGACTCAAAATGATTTTACATAACTTAAGTGTAGTGAGTTGGGTCAGTTTTTAGCACACCATGGGCCCTCATTTACTAAGCTGAAAGAGGTGAGAGTTTGCCCATAGCAACCAATCAGATTCTAGCTGACATTTTCTAGAATGCAATAGTTAAATAAGATTTAGAATCTGATTGGTTGCTATTGGCAAACTCTCACCACTTTCTAAACTCTCACCTCTTTCAGCTTCGTAAATGAGGTCCCATATAGGAAGCCAGATCAGATGAAACCAACCATCAAGATCAGCCCTATGTAATGAAATTTTATTTTTCAGAATTATTTATTTGGTGAAGTACCATCCATGGATGATTTGCTCCCATTTGTATCAAACATTAAGTTGGAATGGACATAATAGGAAATGTCTAAACAATTTGTCAATAAAAGTATATTAAGAATTGTATGTATGAAAAGTTTTTTGAGCAGAATAAGAATTTTTTGATAGTGAATTTCTTCTGTATGTTATGCAGTAATGTTATCTTAAGATGGTTTTTATTTTAACTGTAATTTTATTCGATGATTCAGGTGAAATCATCTACAAGACAGCAGACAAGGAAGGTTGTATATTTTATGCAGTTTGCAATGCAACATGTCAGATTGAACGTTATGTGGGAGAATGTTCAACACCAGGCACTACACCAGAGGTAACTATCACCAGTGAGGAGAAAACTGTCATTATGAATATCACCAGTGGTAAACCACCACTTTCCAGACCAAGACCAAGCAAAGTTACTCCCACCGGACCATATACAACAGATTCACTTGAAAAACTCACTACTTCTGTGGAAAATTGTAAGTATCAAGTACCGTTTTTTTTAGTTTTTCATTACCAAACAGTATTTATAATTTATTATTGCAAAATTTTAACTCTTGAATTTTTTTAACGTTTCTTAAGGCCTGATTATCATGCAGTGTATATAGGCCTGATCCAGACCTACGGTCACCGTCGCTTTTACGGCAGCCGTATGCATAAGAACGGCACTTCTGCCGATGTTGCCTGGCGTAATCCATGGCTCTGGGTGCCGTGGATCTGGCGTCCATAACTACAGCGGAGGGGCGGGCAGCTCCGTAAACTACGCTGTAGTTACGGAAGCTAGGCGGGGGGGAGGGAGGGTAATTAGGAAGGGAGGGCTGGATTTGACAGATTAAGCTCCTGTGTGAGTGTAGTTACACACAGTTACGCCAGCTGAAGTTAGGGTAGCCTTCAGCCGCCCTAACTGTGTGTAACTATGCTCTCACAGGGTGAGTGACAGGGGGAGTGCACCAGAGCTACACTGGCCGTACTTACAGACAGTGGGCCAGAGTAGATCTGGATCAGGCCCTATGTCACAAAATGCTCTGACCCCATGTATTGGTGTAGTGAGGAAGCCCTAATAATCATGTACTGTAGTGTGTGAAGCATCATGTCCATAGCAGGGGACATCAGAGAATTGATACAATTTCAGTGTGTATCTGGTCAAAGGTAGTTTAAGGGGGGAAATTCTAAAAAGCAGAAAATGAATAACAAATAGTGTTTCTACAGTCTTAACCACAATAACCGTCCCACAATATCATCCATGTTACTTTTTATATTAAAATGAGATTTTTATTTGCTAGCATCAATCTAGAGATCTGCAGAACCTTGCTGTATTCAGTCTATATCATGACAAAAACATATGGGAGAATATTCTTCTTGTAACAATTACAACTCACTGCATTATGTGTCTGCTACAATAATGCAAAAAAATTTACAAGTCAATATAATTAATGGCATTCTAAGGTAAATAAAAAAAGCCAAAATATAATTGCAAATAAAGGCCAATCCGCCATAAAGGGTGATATACTACCTGACATGTAGCATGGCATTGCGGCACATCAAAAACTGACCGATACTGTGATATTTACAATGATCTCTTATGTATTTATATAGCAGAATCTGCAGATCTGTACAATGGGTTTGTAGACAAAATTCTACTTGACCACCAGCCGAAACAAGAAGTGCAGAGATCTAGCAGTCTAGAGGGATTAGGGGGCACACATGAAACAGAAGGTAATTTGGAAGATGAAGGTTACAAGGGTTACTCCATAATAGTCCCCATATTAAAGGTGCTTTCTGATAAAGTGATTATGATCCACTTTGTCTTTTGTACTATTCCAATTAGCAAATACCCAGATTAGCTATAAGCAGTAAATCATGGTCAGTCTACATACCTCTTATACAGCGAATCACCACCTACTATCTACCTATTCTCAACAGAGACAGGATGTGACTTTTGGGTGATACAAGGTAAATGGCATCAAAAACATGGTGAGTGCCTACATTGTTGAAGAATGAGACAATGACGTTTGGAACTATGGCAAATGTTAGAGGAAATACATGACAGATCATATGTACCAATGTCATGGGGGCTTCCATAACCTTTACTGATGATAAGTGAATATATCCATTAGTTTCTTGAGAAACATTATTGTACACCTCATTCATACTATCTACTGTACTATGCACTGTAGTCTCCCTTATGCAATGTAAGCTTTCTTATTTACAGTCTGTGGCCCTTGCGAGTGTTTGATGCCAAATTGTGGAACAGGATATCGTATAGTATCGTATATGCCACCAGGTGCCTGCTGTGCTAGTATCTCTTGCGGTATGTATTTCTAATTACATTGCAGATATTTTCTATATCGTATTTTTATAAATGGCTACAATATTGAAAAAATGTATTTCTATTTAATAATAACTTGATGGCCTTGTCTGAGTTTAAATCTTCAAGCTATTAAGTTATCAATGAGTTGGATTTAACTATCCACATTTTTTAAATATAATAATATCATTATAATTAGCAACATAGCAGCTTGCTGCCCAGTGTGTTTTTTTTGGGAGGAAGGTGGGTTTTGCCAGTAGTCATAATCCCCAGATTTCCTTTCTGTTCAATTTTGTATTCACTTTTACATTGTTTAAGTCAATTAATATCATTCAAAATGAAGTCTGTCTCATTTCCGACCAAACTTTGCCCACAACTGACCTTTTGGGCCAGATTTACTAAGCTGCTGGTTTGGAAAAGTGGATATGTTGCCCATACCAACCAATCAGATTCTAGCTGACATTCTCTAGTATGTAATAGGAAAGTGAGAGCTAGAATCTGATTGGTTGCTATGGGCAACATCTCCACTTTTCCAAACCCATAGC
>WWET01002164.1:107626-119361 GCA_011038615.1 Limnodynastes dumerilii
CCAATGCTACCACATTGTCCATGTTCAAATTTTTTTGGTTTTACTATTTTTTCCATTTTGGAGGTCAATAAACTTAATTTATTTAGTGGATCTATCTTAAGCAGAATAACAGGAGGCAATTCATTTTTGAAAGTAGAGGCTTTACTCTGATTAGACTTCTCCCAAAAGCTCTGCACTAATGGGAGACAATGAGGAAGGTTATCTCAAATAAACAGTGAGCCTGAATACAAATATCTTCTAATTATGTTACACAGTAACCTTTTATCATGTTACATACTGTCTACAACTATGTTGCTTATACATTAACCACATGAATAAAATGGATATGTTAATGTAATCAAATATTTTGGACGTTTTTCTTAACAGAGCCTGACTCAGTCTGTGTAGTAGAAAACACAATATACCAGGTAAATACATTTTAAATACTTTGCAGTTTCAATTTGATGTGTTTGATAGATATAGAAATATAGGGTCAGATCCTGAGCTAGCTGCTGGCGTAAAATAACCCATTTGTATTTACTGTGCAGATGTTACGCCACGTAACTCTGAACGTACGTACCATCAGCGTAACTATGAACTAAGGGGCGGGTCATCCATACGACACCCGTAGTTATGCTTTGTAGGCGGAGGGAGGAATTTAAATTGTACAGTATAGGCCGACTTAGGCAGTTACATACGTGAATTTATTACGTACGTCAGTAATTACGCTTTGAAAAGTTAAGGAAGGGTTTGGGAAGCGCAAAACGACCAAAGTACGTGCGAGCGAGGGAAGTGCCTAGGGGAGTACATAGTAAATACGCTACGCAATGAAACGTAACAAGCACTTAGGTCTGGATCTACCCCATAGAATGTAACAGCAGATAGGAGCCACATGGCCTATCCAGTGTGCCCGGTTGTTTTTTTAAAACTATACTGACCCTAGATCCTATTTTCCCCTCAATTTAGTTTGAGATTTAAGATATCCTTATATTTATCCCTAGCAAGTTTAATCTGTTATATTGTCAAGGGTGTATCAAGGGTGTTTTTATATTAATACAATATATTAATGCAAGAAAGAAGTGTGCATATGTATGTACTAAAAGTGCCAGTGGCACTCATCAAAAATTTGGAAAGTAATGTTACCATACATAATATTGAAAAAAGTATTGTAAATAAAATTCATTAAATAATGTATACTACTTTATTCCCCAGCGAGGCTCCACCATCCCACAACCTAAGGATGTTTGTCAGACTTGTGAGTGCTCTAAAGATGAACAGGATAAAGATGGCTTCTATGCAGTAAAATGCCAGGAACTTCAGTGTGATAAGACATGTGATGAGGTCAGTGAAAGCATCTACTTACTAACCAGTATTTACACAACCTGATTTTTGGAAGTTTTATAAGACACAAGCCATCAAGGAGTGTGTTTCGCTGGTCTTCACTTTGAAAGACCATCGTGCTACAGAAATTGCCAGCAGTCTGCTTTTTAGATATCGGTGGAGATGCAACTCCTAGAGTCGCGTAGAGTCATCCTCCAAAAGATAAGTGTTTAACCTAACCCTACTCTAACCCTTTCCTAAGCCTAAACCTTCTGTTCCTGCAGCCTAACCATAACCTTCCCCTTCTTTAGCCCTAACCCTAACACTCCATGCCACACAGCCTAACTCTCCATGCCCCACAGCCCAACCCACGCTCCATAAAATTAGTTTTTTTTTCCCAATAGCAAATTTATATTTTCCAAGCTTTTTGAAAAATTATTTTGAATTATATTTAAAATACGACCGCTCGGATGGGCAACCACAACCGCTACAAAGGATAGCTGTAGACTTATGTAATGGTTGCAGCAATTTGTATCAATGTTGTCACTAATTCTAGTCCATTTTTAGGCTACATTCTTATCTTACACTTACTTTCATAAGGCACAAAGAGCTGGATCTAGACTTAAGTAAGTGCTTGAAATGAGTTACTCCTGGGCTAAACCATGTTGATTGCAGGGGAGTCATATTTCATCTGTTGCAAACAGTATTAGAGTTGAGAGGTGAGATTTTTTATCCCAAGTCTAAATAACAGTGTAATAGTAAAGGTCAGTATCTGTGTGCAGTAAGCAATTCAAATATGTATCCCTGCATGCAAAGAACATAATTAACTTGACTCCCCCTGAAATCAACAGGGTTACAGGATTAACTAATTTTAAGCACTTACTTAAGTCTGGATCCAGCCCATATAGCCTAACGTTTATGTACATGACTTGTCTTGAAATATCCTGAACAATTGTCTCCCTGTAACTTAAGGATGGAAATTTGTGGTTTGGTGTAAATGCATTGTCTTGGCTGTTATGTCCTCTAGGGTTATGCCTATTCTGAGAAGGAAGGAGAATGCTGTGGTGAATGTGTGCCCAAGCAATGCATCATAAAAGTAGACAAAGGGGAGAAAGGAAAGGAAGAGAAACCAGTTCAAATCAAGGTAAGTGAAAATCAAACATTAAAGTTTCTTCTCAATGGGTTAGACACAATAGTCCTGATGCAGAGTAAAGTGTATGGCATATCAGGTTACATGGCATCACTTGCACTTCTTATAATATACATGTTTTTAAAACAGGGGAACATAAATGCATTTGTAATTCCAATGTAATCTTGTCATTATAACCATGGGTTTTTTTTTAGAAAGTGTTACGAAGTTTGGCTAAGTTCATGTATTCATTTAACTTCTTCCCAATTAGGGTTGTCTCTCTGAAAGTTGAAAATTATACCCCTTTCACATCACCGCCCCGGCAATATCCTGGGTCTCTGGGTCCTAGACTCTGTTTCACATTGCAGTGCTGACCCAGGAAATTCTGAGACCCAGGTCTGCCCAGGCAGTAGTACACTGTGTAATTTGTCTACTGTTGCTCTGGCAATAGTAAACAAATTACACCAATCAAGTAGTTTATGTGCTACCCGGGTTGAAAAACCAAGGTAGCACCTTTCACAGGGTTGAACCCATTCATGGGTTGGACCCAGAAATAACCCTTCTTTTGTCCCGGGTCCAATTCCCAGATCATTAGACCCGAGTAGAGGCAGCCAGACCCTTTCACATTGTGCCTCGACCTGGGTTGTTGTGGCTTTCCCCCGCCAATAAACCGGGCTTATGACTGAGTCAGTCCAATATATTATATTACCATATCAAACATTATGTCAAACTGAAATAATAGCCATATTTTTTTCCAGTCCTCTCCAAAATACACAAATGGCGATCTTTCGATAATACTATTCATTAGTCTCTGTGACTGAATGTCCATCTAAAGCATGCTTTGTTTGACCATACGCAGATTGGAGAATCTTACCGGCCTGAAGGCAGCACTTGCAGCTACTATGAATGTGATGAGGAAGATGACAAACCCGTTTTGACCAAGGTGAAGAAGGTTTGTCAAGAGTTGGATGTCTCCAAATGCGAGGAGGTAAATTTTAACACTGGTCTACTGCAGGTCCTTGTTGGCCTGGTGTTCTTTGTATTCTTTCTTTGGGTGTGTGGCTAGTCCAACTGGATCCTAATTTAAGAGTTGTGTGCATAAAGTATGACCTCATGGTGGTCAGGGGAAGGTATGTAAATCATACAGTAAAGGCTCGCTGGCCCTTGTGTGTGATTCTCATTTATGCACTGGTCCCATTTGCCATGGAGCTGGTGCATACAAGTTAAGGTAGGGTCTTGCTGGTGGAGAACCTTAAACACTTAAGCACTTACAATTAGGATCAGCAACCCGATAGTTGACCTCCACAGCCACAGAGCCTTGGAGTTCCTCTCACTTATCACTATTAAATCAGGACCCGGTACATAATTATTATATTTTCTGGACACCACCCAATGTTATCTTTATATCCTTTCAATACAATCACCACATGAATTCATATATAAAAATTTATGCATTCCTAAATAAAGGCAAAATTATATTTTGCATTTTTATGTTCTTAATGCTACAGCTTTTTAAAAACGTGTTTATTGGCTAAGTCTAACACAGCACAGATGATGCTTCTTCCAAGAATTAATCACATTATCAAGTTCCCATGCAAACTCGCTATGTGTAAATGATGCAAAAGGTTGTACTGTAGTGTTGGTTTAAAACTCCATTAATATACTATAACTATTTCTTTTATTTAAGGGCACTGTTGAATATGATGATGAGGGATGCTGTCAGACATGCACACCAAAGACAGGCAAGTGGAAAAACTGATTTTTACTCATTTTACTCATAATGGTCCAGATCCACAGGATTCTGTACAATAGATATTACGTTGCAAGGGCTGTTCTCATGAAGGCAGCATTTCAATAATAGCACTATATGCCTGCTAACAAGTATGTTGCTTGGGGTATTGTACAGTGGGTAGCAGGGGTGTATCAAGGGATCTGGGAGCCCCTGGATCCGTTGTCCTATATCCTAATACTGGAAACTGTGATTCTGCCCCCTGGCTGTGGATGGCCAGTGAATACAGAGTAGAGAGCTAATGGGGTATAAAATTAAATTATTTTCCCAGGTACTAAAATATCCATATAAAATAAATATTATTCATATAATATAAATAATCAAGAGCAAGAAGGAAGGTGAAAAGTATAGTACAAGCTAAGGTTACTGGCTAGGAGAATAAAACAAAATAATAATAATAATAATAATAATAATAATAATAATAATGAAAGTATATAACTATTAAATGACTGGATTATTAATAGATTGAAAATAACAATTTATGTAAATTTTCAAATTTTTAGAAGTTAAAATAGTGGAGAAACCCGTGGTTGAAGACTGCAGCTCTCGCAAGAACGTGACACTTTTCAAAGAGGAAGACTGCGAAATCGAGGTGGAGCTTACATACTGCGGAGGACCTTGCATGGGAACATCCAAGTAAGTCATATATTCTGTGAATTTACAATTCAGGAAGCTACTGTACTACAGGTTAAAACTTTGGTAGATTAGTGCATCCATTCACCGGACCAGAGATAGACTGCTGCCGCTGAATACCCACTGTATCCTTATTCCATATGGGTGAGGGGAGACCCCTTCCCTTTCTTGCACTTACTTATGCCAGCTCACCCTTACCTTAGAATTTCTGCACCATCCCCACAAAAAATAGTGATTGTAAGGAAATCTGGATTGTAGGTTAGTTAGTGTCACAAGCGGCTAGAAGTGAATAATCCAGGCTGTTGCTTAGCAGCTGATGTGTTCATACGCATTGGTGCTTAGTGATTATGGACCATATTCAGAGATTGAAAATAATAGAGGAAAGTTACTCCTGGGCAATACCATGTTAATTGCAGGGGAGTTCTATTTCATCTGCTGCAAACAGTATTAGAGCTGAAAAGTGGAGTTTCCTAGCCCAAGTCTAAATAACAGTGTGATAGTAAAGCTGGTCAGTATCTGTGTGCAGTAAGCAATTCAAAGATATATCTCTGCATGCAAAGAATACAATTAACTTGACTCCCCCTGAAAACAACATGGTTTTGCCCAGAAGTAACTTTCCTCTCTTATTTTCAATCTGTGAATCAGGTCCTATGTGTCCTGATGTGAGTGGTCTTGGCTGTTGCTTAGCAGCCAGTACATTCACCAGTCTGTGCTCATGCAGAATGGTCAGCCTCTCTGTAAATAGATAGCAGGGACACCCATTCTCTGCTGATTATAGCATTTCCTAGTCTCTTGCCTTCTCCTTGTTACTCCATTTAGTAGTCTGTTTTTATAAGTGCTAGCTCTTGTTCCTGGTCTTTCCCAGTGTTGTCCAATGTACCCTTACCTCCCTCTCATTCCTGCCTTGTTGTTTGCTGCCACATTGTACTGGGTTCCTAGTTATTAGTGTGAGTGAGTGAGTGAGTGCCCCTGCTTGTCAGTGTTCGCCACTGTCCATTGGGTGTGTTCTCTGCCTCTCAGTTGGGCTTTCCTTGTAGTACTTTTTGGTGCCCGCTTCTTTTGGCTCCTCAACTCCTATGGTTCCCCTAGTTGTGGTTAAGATTTCATGACACTTTCCAAGGACTTATCACTGGGGGCTGCGACCTGCCAGATTCCAGCAGTCAAGACTGTCTCCACTATCAGGGGCTCCAGTGAAGACCAAGCCTCTGGTTAACTTCAAAACTTGTCCTGACAGTAAGGGCTGAAACCAGTGGAATATTACCACCTACATTCTCCAAAATCAAAATTATTAAAAAAAAAATCAGTCAGTCTGTTCAGAACAATACAACCTGCATTGGTTTCATTTTTTATTTTTATCTCTTCTTAGATATTCCATGGACTCTCAAGATATGGCCCACCAGTGTTCTTGCTGCACAGAGCTGGAAGTAGCCTACAGAGAAGTTGAGATGTTATGTGCCAATGGTCAACGTAGGACCTATAACTACAAAGATGTTGTTAGATGTGGCTGTTCAGCAGCTACCTGTGAGCCATCAGCATCTGCGGAGGTCCAGGGACAAGACCAGCAGCAGAAATACCAAACTGCCTCTAAATTTGGAAGAAGATAAAGAGGAATATGGAGAGCAAGACAGCAATATAATGCTATTTAACTAGTCATTGTGTTTATATGTTCCCAGTATTTTCTCTAGTTATTCTGCTACCCCTTATCCTGATTAACCTCTATATTTTCATCTTTGAGTTTCGTCATTGAAAACTACAGTTTTATCTGGCTGTTATTGCCTTCTCGTGAATACCAGCATAGATTGGGAAAGCTTATGTTGTTGCTTGCTTTGTAATACCTGTCATTCCTTTTTATGTATATGCAATTAAACAAAAAAAAAAACTCAAAGCAAAATGATATGCCTGGGCTCCTTCCCTTTCATTTCTGCTGAAAATAGGTTGGATACATAATATGTGTTTGTATGAAAAAAAACATTAACAGTGTTCAATCACAGGAATATACACTGACATAGGAGGTTCTCTTTCTATTGTGACACCAATGTTCAACCAGTTTAAACCTTGAAGTCATAAAATCACCCCCATAGAATGCAATACAGTCAATTTTCCATACTGTAATTTTTATGTACAACTGTACAAAATATTATTTTTTAAATATATTTAGGGAACATCTGCTTCATGGAATTCTGAAGTAACAGAACAATAAAGCTGGGTAAAGGGCTGTTTCTAGAAGCGGGCACTCCTTTAAGTCACTCTGCCCCTCAGCAGTTAAGAGATGTGACTGAGGTGCAGAAATTGAGATTAGACACATATAAAGGGCAAAATTGAAGGCAGGACACATATAATAGGCATAAATTGAGGCTGGACTCATATAAGGGGCTGAAATGGAGGATGGAAACATAAGGGCCAAAATGGAGGCTGGACACATACTCTATAAGTGGCAAAATGGAGGCTGGACAAATTTAGGAGGCATAAATGGAGGCTTGACACATCTAAGGTGCCGAAATGGAGGATAGACACATATAAGGTGCAAAACTGAAGACAAGTCACATATATTAGGCATAAATGGAGTCTGAACACATATAAGGGGCAGAAATGGAGGTTGAACATATATATAAAGAGCGGAAATGGAGCCCAGACACATATAAGGGGTAGAAATGGAGGCTGGGCACATATAAAGGTCAGAAATAGAGCATGGACACAAATAAGGGGCAAAATTGAAACTTGACACATACTGTATAAGAGGCAGAAATGAATGCTGGACACATTGTGTGTCTGGACACACATAAGGGGCAGAAATGCAAGCTGGGCACATATAATATTCAGACATGGAGGCTGGACGTACATGCAGGGAGAATTAGATGCTAAACACACATGAAAGGGGCAGTAATTGAAGCTGAACACACATATAAGGGGCAGAATGACTGGAATGAGTGGATAGCTAGGCACATACAAAGAGATAGAAATAGATGGTTGGACGCATACTTATCTTTTTTTTTGTGAGGGTGGCACAAAAAAACATATCTCCACCCTGGGCTCTGCTAGGTCTGAAAGCAGCTCTGGCTTGGCCTAAAAGTCCTGAGGAGCATGCCGATCCCTGCATATACCATACACATGATTTACTAGCAGATCTGTGATATTCATCACTCTTTACCATCTGTTTTTCTGGCATTGTACAATCATTGATTCTTAAAATTAGGAAGGAACAAAAGAGAGGTCCGGTGCTCCAAACAAGCATTATATAACACTATGTGTCAGCTCATACATAAAAAGGAGGTTTAGTTCAAAATATAGCTATATTGGGTTAAGCTCACCTGCCCAGCGTCAAGACACCTCCTGTAGGTGAGTCCCTATCCATCTGCTATATGTGTACTCAGGAGGTCTGTGTTCAGACACCCCTGCCATTTGAACAGTGTGCAGCAGCCATGTTGGGGAGGGGTCAGTAACAGTGGCAAAAAAACCACAGGCTGCGTTTCTAATTCAATATATGAAATATGTGCAAGCGTATATATAAATGGAGAGGTGCAGCCAAGGACCAAAATGATCACTGTGTAACTACAAGGAACAAAAGAGAGGTCCGTCGCTCCAAGTAAACATTATATAACACTATGTGTCAGCACATACATAAAAAGGAGGTTTAGGTCACAATATAGCTATATTGGGTTATGTCACCTGCCCAGCGTCAAGGCACCTCCTGTAGGTGAGTCCCTATCCATCTGCTATATGTGTACTCAGGAGGTCTGTGTTAAGATACCCGTGCCATTTGAACAGGTGAAATTATGGGAAAAAAAAAGAAAAGTTAAGAAAAATCAATATATATACATATAGGCAGGGATAGCATGTAAATGAGGGGTCGGGGGCGGGGGAAGCGTAAATGTCTAGATTTCCTACCAAGTGCACGCCTACGGACGTAATGCGTGCAGGATCCGGCCCATTGTGACTCTACACCTACTTGTATTCTGATGATGCTTCAAATATTGTAAATATAATACATTTACTGGATTTAGGTATTGCATCACACAGATGAAAACTAATCAGTAATTGATTTCCCCTCTCATTACCCTAACCCTTCCCTCTCATTACCCTAACCCTAACCCTCCCTTCCTGGCAGCCTGACCCTAACCCACCATCTCACAAAGCCTGATCCTAATTCTCCCTTCCCTGCAGCCTGACCCTAACCCTCCATCTCCCGCAGCCTGACCCTAACCCTCACACAGTATGAAAATGCATCTATTTATCTCATCTATCTTAAGATGGGCATATGCTGCAGTATTTCTGCTTAATCCGATAACTGCTGATTTTACTTGCCATATCAAGGCTACAAACTTTAGCGATTTTTCTTAGAAATTGATTGATTTTCAGTCATATGACTCATTGTGAAACATCATCTCTCCTACACACTCATCATTTATTTCTTCTCTTGCAACGTTTTAACATAAATTATCAGATAAAATGTGGTCAGATTATTACACTACACAATATTGTTACATCAAGACAGAGATAGGTCAGTAATGCTAAACGATCAGCTAATCAGACCTGATGGTTTCTGACCTATTTTGAACGGCATTACTACAAATCCATCACAACTGCACATTGGGCCAGATCCAGACTTAAGGTCGTTTTACGTACGCAAGTGTGCCCAAGTTACGCACTACTAAGTATAAAGCACTCCCTCAGGCACTTCCCTCGCATGCACCCTACCTTAACTTTTCCTTGCGTATCTCTGGTCGCATGTAATGCTTTGTCGTACGTTAGTTCGACAAAGCCGGATTCAGATGTACACCATGGGGGTATTTTCCAGTCACTATGGGCCTGATCCAGACCTACGCAGCCTGGCGGTAATATGCTGGGCGTAAGCGTAAGATCGGCTGAAAAGCCGATCTGCGCCTGCGCCAGCCAGATGTTGGCCGGCTTTACTACGGAAATGCCCAATCTACGTACTCCATAGTATCATCGTAGTAATGGCTCATGTTAGTGTAGGCGGGCGGGGGAGGTAGTTTAATGAGGGAGGGAGGGAGGGGTTTTAGGTAATATGCTCCTGTGAGAACGTATTTTCTCTCGCTTAGGCCGGCTGAAGTTAGGGTAGCCTTCAGCCGGCGTAAGCGAGGGAAAATACGCTCGCACAGGGGGAAGTGTCGGGGGGAGTGCACTCTGATACGCTGTGCTTTACTAAGCACAGCGCATCGGCGTAGGTCTGGATCAGGCCCTATGACTGGAAAATGCCTCCTTATCGTACTGCAGTGCATGCACGGGTGCCATAGTACCAGAATGAGAATACAAATCTCTTCTAGCTAGAAATGGAAGGGATTCTGCTCTGTGGGGGAAATTGTATAGTAAGCGCTGACTTCAGCACTAATTTTCAATCCAGATTTCCACTCACATTTTATCTGGGGACAGTGTGTAAATGCCAACACAGGGTCAGACTCCTCTGGTAGCTGGGGATCCGACATTGGCCTCTGCTGCTGCCGCGGTTGGAGCTCTGACCACTTCAGCAGTGGAGGTCTATCCACAGTTATTGGTATGACATCTTCATTTATCCTAGCTTGTCTTTATGGTTTCTATAGGAGCATCCAGATATGAAACTATTTTAAAAATTGCATCACTTTTTAATATCAATGTTTTAATAGTAATACAAGTTCCAGAGTTGAAAATAACATGACACAAGGTGGAAAGTTACACCCGGGCAAAACTTTATTGAATTTTGGTGGAATGGGGGGACGGAAGTCAAATTAATTTTATTCTTTGCATGCCAGTAGAATTCTTTATTTTTGCTTAAAGCACACAGATACTGACCAGCTTTACGTTTACACTGTTATTTAAATTACACTTACATGTCCAGATAGCTACCTTAAATTTTACGGCCACAGACCTAGTCGTAATGGGCTTTCCCACCCAAGACCCCTTATTTAAATGGATATCCCCACCTATATGGCAGGGATTTTGGGGGGAGTCCTCGCCCTCGCATAAATAAAGCATCAGCTACAACGTACTTACTGACATACATAACTTAGTTACATACAACAGTAGGTATGCTATCAGAACATCTGACATGCACAAATCACTTACACACTTACACATTTCCCGATTTCCACAAAATCCGCCTTCCTAAAGTTTAACACCCTGGTCTTTGTGTGGTAAGTGTCTCTCTCTGTCATTATACTAAACCATACTGCTTGATGGTCACTGGATCTTAGGTTCTCACCCACACTTACTTCTGAGATTCTGTCACTCTTTGTACCAAATCTAAGATGACCTTTTTGCGAGTGGGCTCTATCACCAGTTACTTAAGGCACACTCCCTCTATTGAATTTAAAATGTCCCTGCTTCTAGTAGAGCTTGCTGAAGACTCACCCCAATATCAGGTAGATTAAAATTTGCCATGATTATTACCTCCCCTTTTAATACCATTTTACCAATGTCTTGTAATAGGATATTGTACATTTCCTCATCTTGCCCTGGTGGCCCATATATCACTTAAGTATGAATTTTTTATAGTCACCCAAAGTGCCTCAGTTTTTTCTCCAATAATCTTGTTAAAGTTGAATTTAACCCTTCCTTATCATTAATACGCCTCCTCCAATTTTTCTTACTCTATCCTTCCTAAAAAAAATTATAACCCTGTATAGCTAGGTCCCAGTCATGAATTTTATTGCACCATGATTCTGTGATTCCCACGATATCCATATTGGGGTAGATCCAGAACTATGTTTGCCGTACGTTTATTCGTGTAGCGTATTTACATGTGCGTATATTCTAGACACTCCCCTAGAAACACCCCTTGAACGTACGTATTTTGTCAAGATACGCTTTCCAAACCCTACCTTAACTTTTGCCAACGTAACCGCAGTGATACGCACATGTACGTATGGGCAACACGAATTTACGCAGCTA
>WWET01002164.1:119367-142262 GCA_011038615.1 Limnodynastes dumerilii
CAACACGTATTTACGCAGCTAAGCACGCCCATACTGTACACTTTAAATACAAACACTCGCCTACTTAACGTATTTCAGACGTATTTTTGACTCACGTAAAATTGGCACGCCCACACGTAAGTATTTACGTGACACATACGTGAATGGCCCATACGTTCACAATTACACTACGTTACTGTGCGTATTGTGCGTGTCCGCCACGCGTAAATTCGCTCACAAGCATTGTTCTGGATCTGGCCAATTATCCCTTGACATTATTGCAATTAGTTCAGGGATTTTATTTCCTAAGTTCCTAACATTCGCACACATTGCTCTGAGAGGTTGCATTATGAATCTCCTGTTCTTTAGTTTTTTTTATTATTGCTAGATAATTTTATATTGCTTTTTCTGTTCTCTTTTTTGTTAGTTGCTGTGGTTATGCTATCATTATTGACTGGCCACACAACACTTCTTGGTTGGGGGAGCAGCTATTTTTATTATTTGTATCACTGCTCCCTCTCCTAGATAAGGATAAGACTGGGATAAGTCTTCAGCAAGTTCCACTAGAAGGGGGGACATTTTAAATTCATTACAGGGAGTGTCCCTTAAGCAACTGGTGAGAGAGCCCACTCGCAAAGAGGTCATCTTAGATTTGATACTTACAAATGGTGACCGAATCTCAGAAGTAAGTGTGGGTGAGAACCTAGGATCCAGTGATCATCAAGCAGTATGGTTTAGTATAATGACTGAGAGAGAAGCGTGCCACACGAAAACAAGGGTGCTAGACTTTAGGAAGGCAGATTTTGTAGAAATACCACTTTAACAAAATGTTTGCAATCCTTTTTTTTTATATTATAGATCCAACTTTAAAAAGAAAATATGCCCCGTTAAAGGGCCATACTGACACTGCAGACAGGATCTCACACACTGCACAGCTCTGGTTTCTCTGTGGGAGTCGTCTGTAGTATGAATTTCCATTTGATGTCTCATGCCTTCTGAGCAACACGAGGATAATATAGTCAAAGCTGTATTCAGAGACAGCATCAAAGTGCAAACTGCAGATGGCTTTAAGATAGCAATTACAATGTGCCTAAGTGAGAGCCACAAGGAACATAGAGAGGCATTATTTACTGTAAAGTGCTTAAGGAATATGTATTTTTGTGGGAATTCCATAGAGCTAAAAACAATCCAAAGGTGCTTAGTTCTCCAATTAAGATATGACAGGTAGGAATTGATATAACGTCAAAATCCTGTCTATCAGTAATAGATTGACAAACTTTAATCAAATCTTAAATAATATAATATAATATATAATATAATATAATATAATGTGTATATGCCAATTGCATAAGCATTAAACTGGAAGATTTGTTTAACAATAAATTCCCTCCTAGGCTATGACTATCTTTAAATGTATAAATTCTTGTTATTAATATATACGACCACACAAAATCTATATATCTACAGGATATGATTACACAGGGAGTATAACGATAAGTAACAGGCAGGGACCTGTAATAGTGTAGTCATATGATGACCTGGTATATTTATGTAATTCAGAACCAATAATTCTTTGTTGTAATAATCATGTGTGTGATGGCCATGTTCAGTGTATGTGATGGTCTAATCAGTGCTTTATAAATGCAACCCTGTGGCCAAAGTCAGAGATCGTATTTATAGCGATAGACAGTCTGATCCGGTGGTAGTCATATTCCCGACGCAAATAATCCCGCCGGAAGAAATACCTACATGAGTTTCCCTACTGACGAAATACTGCCATGTGAAAAAATCCTGCCAACAAAAATTACCGACAATTTAAATTATCGACAAGAATAAAGTCCCACAATTAACAAATCTTGACAATATAATCCCGACTTGAAATAATTTTTATTGTCACCTTTTTTTGCAACACCTACCGATGACCGGACAGGTAAATTGGGTAGTCTTAGGGTTAGGCTGTGGGGAGGGGATGGAGCTTAGCTCATACCAAGAAAGGCTAGAGGAACTAAACATGTATAGCTTGGAGCAGAGAAGGGAGAGGGGGGACATGATTGCAGCTTTCAAATACATCAAGGGTTGTGACCGGCTAGAGGATGGTAGCATTTTTCAAAAGAAAAGGTGTAATAGAACACGAGGGCATGAATATAAACTGGAGGGTGGTAGATTCAAAGGAAATGTGCGGAAAAATTACTTCACTGAAAGGGTGATAGATAAGTGGAATATTCTCCCATCTGAGGTGGTTGATGCCAGTACAGTAGAACAATTTAAACATGCTTGGGTTAAATATAAGGGTATCCTAAATTGTAACCCCAATTGAGGGTAAATAGGGTCTAGGGTCAGTATAGTTTTCAATAAACAAATGGGCAGACTAGATGGGCCATGTGGCTCTTATCTGCCGTCACTTTCTATGTTTCTATGTTTCTATGTTTCTAGATTAAATGGTTTCTAATAAAGCATTCAAACTGCTCACTTAGAATATCTGTCCCCACAGAAGATAGGTGCAAGCCATTCCTTTTATACAGGTTTCTGTTTTGCCAGATGGCATGGCTATGTTTTATAAACCCAAATCCTTCCTCATGACACCACTTCCATAGCCACAGATTGAAATCACTAATGCATATCATTCTACCTTCTACACAATAGTGTACTGACAGCACTTCAGAAAAGTAACCGTATTTGCACCTGCTTAAGAGCAGTTCCCAAATTTCTAAATTAATCTTTAACAGCCAGCATTGGCCAAGTCATTAGTCCCAAGGTAGATATTGACATCAACCTCCCTTTCCTTGCTCACTGTCTTTAAAATACTTAAAATGCGCTTTTTATCCCATGGAGCTATTGCTCCAGGCAAGCACTTCACCTGATTCCTAATTTCAGAACCTCTTTCCAGCAGTCCTTCTCAGGGATCCCATCAGGTTCCCTCAACACCTCATGTTCTACATTGCCTGTTGTAATGCACTCCAGCCCTCCAAGTGCTACATATGTGTTTTGCAAGAGCGCAGTTTGTGCAATGTGTCCTTATGCAAGTGGAACCTTTTTACCAGCATTCTTCACTATAGTCCACCAATTATGCCTCCTGGAAACTCTCTGAGGCAATGGTGGCATCAAGGATACAGACATCCTGCATATCTCACCATGCATTCTAGCTATCTCATCCCGCAAAGCAGAAATTTTCTGACAGATTGGACAACACCTGATTTTTCTAATTATTTCACGCAAAAAAAAGCATCACAACCACTGCAATGCACAAGACCAGACATTCTAGAAGGTTTTTTTTCCACTTAAAAGCAGCAAACTTCACCACAATAACAATTCACACAAATAATTAAAATGGGCCCAAATCCAATTCAAACTCCAGTTACAACTCCTAGATGCTTGCAAAATCAATGCTTACAAAACTAGGCTATGAAAACCAGGCAGGTTACACCTTTTCAGGTTTAAACTATACCCCCTTTAAATAACATACAACGAACGAATCAATTACCACAGCCAAAGCAATTAGCGCAGCTGACTAATTATCTAACAAGAGAAAAAAAAATTACTTTTAATCCTCACCCAGAGAAATTATACCAAACAACTAAAACAATAGTAATCTACGTATTGTTTCATTACGCATAGATTGCGTATATGCGGTCTTAAAGACTGTATATAAGCAATCTACGTAACTAAATGATACGATCTGAGCCTAAATTACTATAAGGTAAATATAAAAGAAAATCAATAATACTTTACAACCACAGATGATGTGTTACACTAGGCCCACTCAGATGAGGTTACATGTGAAAAAATGGTAAATGGTGATGAAAACTCCCGATCTATGAAAATTTGGGCAATTCTCCTGGTATCCAGGGAGATCAGGTAAATCTCCTGCAAATCCCGCCCCCTGCCTCTTATTGCAGCAATTCCTACGGCCAGATTTACTAAGATGTGGGTTTGAAAAAGTGGTGATGTTGCCCATAGTAACCAATCAGATTCTGACATTCTCTAGTATGTAATAGGAAAGTGAGAGCTAGAATCTGATTTTTTGCTATGGGCAACATCTCCACTTTTTCAAACCTGCAGTTTAGTAAATCTGGCCCCTAATGTTACTAGAGATTGAGCAGGACTTTATGACGTGATATTTTGCACCAAGCCCAGCCCACCCCAAGAAGAATTGCAGTACTGATGGATAGGGGGTTGGGCTTAATTATGCGATTTGCATAACTCATATCATTAAGCTCCGCCCCAAACCAGCATCTCTTTCTTCCCCCCAAGATCTCACGAAGGAAAGAAATTAAAGGTCAGCAACTCTGTGTAATCCACACCCCTCATCTCTAATTCCTATATAATGAAAAGACATTCTCAGCTGGGAATGAGGTGTTTGCATTACAGAAGGGCGTGGCACATAAGCAGAGGACTGGAACGTACATATTGTCTTTCTGTGGGAGGGCTTGTTCTGTGTTAATGGTAAATTATTTTTCCAGAAATGGCACTGTCTATTAATAGTAACGTAATCTCTTCAGGTGAGGTCACATCATCAATGGACAAACAGACCAGTGGCCTAGTTATTGGGTTTCCTTCACTGCAGTATATTTTTCCTATCTAGGAAAGAAAAAAAACAGGCTTTGTCACCATTGAAATGTGTTGCATAAAATATACAGTATAAATGCACTTTATTAATTACTTCAGTGAATTAAATAGGAATTATTCTTAGTCCCCTTATATGAGAATAGGTCAACTGAACAGAGGGTAGAAGCACTGCATCCCAAATTTCTAAGGGGTTCAGTAATGCCATCCTTCTGCCCTCCAGCCCTCTTCTCTCTGTAAAGAAAAGTGGGAGTGATACTGTGTATGATCAGAGCAGACAGGACAAAGGTCATTGTAACAACAGTGGATGCTCTGGTTGCCTTGAGCTCATCTTCACCTACAGGCCCCAGAGCTATTGCACGTCTTGCACCCACTGTAGTTCAGGGTTGTCGACTTTTAAAGGCTTCGAAGCCATAGATGCATGCTGGGGGCGGGGCTTAACTATGCCATTTATGCAAATTCCATCATAAAGCCCCACCCCTGACTATCAGTTACACCTTTCAGGGTTTCATAGGGATGGGGGTGGGTCTTGCTGACGCAATTTACGTCATCAAGTCCCTGCCTGTCCCTAGCAATACTAGTAAACTAGTGTTGTCAGGCAGGGGGGAAGGACTTGAGGCCATGGTTTCATGGAAACCATGAGACTCAAGTCCCTTGTGGGAGATTTTTCGGCTCTCAAAGGATACTGGGAGAACTGCCCGAATTTCAGGAGTCTCCCGAACATTCCGGCCACTATGCTGTAGTTAAGCACCTGCTTTTAAAATAAAAGGGGAGAAGTTGATAGGGGCAGATGCTGGCTTTAAACCAATTAAACATTCTCTAAAAAAAATAACCCCTCAAACATCTAGAATACATCAGGAGCTTCGGTCCATTTTGATTAAAAATAAAATAATTAAAATCTTGCAAAAATATATGCACAAAATATTTATTGTAATATGTGCATCTGTTCATAATTACATAAACATGTCCTTACATGGCACAAGTACATAGTATAAATCACGTCTTTCCTTTCCAACCACCTTTATTCCTCTCCATTCCGTAACTGGTAGATTCTATAAATGCATACGAGTTTTGTTTTGGGGGCGTGAACCAATTTATTAGTGATATACTATGTAATGTAGCACATATTCAACAGCCCCTCAACCATAGTTAGGCAGAACAACTGAACACTTGAAATTTCCATTGCAGAAAATCCAGCATTAGCTTGTGAACACAAACAGATTATTGCTAGCTGTTTACTCTGATTACTCAGGGTTGAATAATCTATGAGTAAATGATATAACCAGGTAGGGCGACACGTGAAGGCAGATTCTAGGAGCGAATAAAGGGCTCATTATGTTCTTGTGTTCTTGTGTATAGGCTTATATTGTCTTGGATCTCTGACTCACGTGTTTACTGTTCTGATAGAAGATTTAATGGCAGGCGTGCACAATCCTAACGATCGGAAAATGCCCACTCTTTGGGTGTCTGACTCCGGTCATATAAAAGAAGAAATTAGCCATTTGTGCGATCTGTTGTGTGTATTATTTGTTTTCAAAAAGAACCCATAAAAGCTATGAGGGCTCAGAATAAATAATGGTTAAGAGAGGTCAGACTAACTCTATTTCTTGATTTGACAAAATGTAAACTGTAATTAAATGTAATATAATATAATTATTTGTCTAACTCCTTTACTCCCTAAAGAGCTTTTTTCTCTTGATTAGTTTCTTTTATGTATTTATTTTTTTATGCACACACACAGTGCCAAGGACATTAATGGCTGGAATCCTAGCACAATCAACTATCCTTCTCCAAAAGATGCTTCGGTAACAGCCTAAATTTCAGCTCTACCACAAATGAGGTAAGTTTTCCTCAGTTAATTAGTTTATAAATCATGTATATTCATCATAATTAAAAAATCATAGCTGGGAGGATGTTTAAATAATAACACATTAGTTTTCTGTGTTTCATTAAACATTCTCTGTGTTAAATTAAAAGCTGAATTTCTGAATTGTGTTTCATTCCCTAAACAGTTTGTATTTTCATGAAAATGGCTGTGATTTTGAATAAAGTTTAGTTTATATTATTGAAAAAAACTGACTTTATATTGAAGATACTGGGCTGGATTCACAGATAAGTTTTTGCGTGGAGTAACGTGCGTATTTTTAGGATCGGAGTAACTGCGCATGCATAGTCACTTTATTTACGCAATTAACGTAGTATTTACGCATGGAAGTCCATTAGGCATGGACTTGTGAATCGCACTTGGTGACATACGTGCGGAGGGGCGGGGTTGAAATCCGTACGGTCACAGTTATGTGAAAGTGGGTGGGGGGAGGCATTTAAATGACCATTTGAGGGTGCGGTTAGTTAGATACGCATGTACGGAAGTAATATACACACATAAATGCACACGTACAGTTAAGGTTGCCCTATGGAGGCGTAAATCACTGACAACACGGCCGTGTGAGGGGAGTGTCACGGGTGTTTCCTTGCTACGTATATGCGTATAATTGTGTACTTTAAACAAACGGATCTGTGAATACGGCCCACTCTCTTTATAAATAGAGTATGATGATAACCGGTGTCCGTGCCCCTGAACATACTGTAATGACTGCTTTCTCTGGTTTTTCTCTGCAGTCCAAGGGCCAGATTTATTCAAATTGGGGGTTTGGAAAAGTGGAGGTGTTGCCCATAGCAACCATTCAGATTCTAGCTGACATTTTCTAAAATGTAATAGGAAAGTAAAAGCTAGAATCTCATTGGTTGCCATGGGAAACATCTCCACTTTTCCTTTCCCGCAGCTTAGTAAATCTGGCCTCAAGACAGAGCAAAAGCTCTAATGCATGCACTTACTGATTCCTGATTGATTACCTCAATGCATTTTGTATGGGTCTTACTTAATGTAAACTTTCACCTGTAAAAGTCTACATTACATGCAGCAACTAGACTGATTTTTCTTGCAAAATACTTCTCTAATGCTGCTCCAGTCTCGACAATGGTTACTTGGTCAAATATGAAAAAAAAAAAATCTTTTATTAACCTACAATATCATCAAAATTCTTTGGCAGCAAACAACTTTTGTCTATCCTCAAAATGTTCAAGCCCCTCCTCCCATTTTCATACAAGCTTTCCAAATTTCTCAGCTACCATGTCAACCTTTTTCTAATATTTCCAATATTCATTCCCTTTCACTTGGTTTACACAAAATGTAAAAGTTTTATTTTTCTTACCCAATTAGCCCTCAATCCCAAGACTAACATTTCTGTATGGCTGTACAATGCATGCACTTTTACCTTCGCAATATGTGGCACTTACTCTCTTGTATCGAACTTCCTTTAAGTTGTATACTTGCAAGCAAACACTTACCTACCACGAATGTGGCCCACCTTGCAGTGCAGGAAGATTGAGTATTGGGGATTGCAGGGTGCTTTAGGCAGCGTGAGCAGTGAGAGCTAGTGTGGGGCAGTTGCTAGGCAGCAGCCAGAAGACAGCCAGTGGTGCTCGAGGGCGGTTGCCGGGGCAACAGTCAGCTGATAGGGGCATGCGCTGGAGCGCAAGGAGCTTCTAGAAGGATCTGGGAAAAGTCAGTTGGAGAGGCAGTTGGTTGGAGAGTGGGAGATAGCAGCAGTTGGTGTGCGTGAAAAAAAAGGTAGGAAGGAAGGCTGAGCTTTTGTGAGGTCAAGGACAGAGGCACTGTTGACATGAGGTGACTGGAGCGGGCGATGTAGGGAAGAGAGGAGAAAGAGGCTGTAAGCAGTGTGATTGAGAGAAGTGCCGAAGGAACTGACAAGGGGAATATTAGTAAAGCAGCCGTGGTAAAAGGTGCTGAGGTGATTACTGAAGAGAAAGAGCAGACGATGTGAGGAGCAGTGTTGATTATAGAGAGCTGGAGGGTGTGTGACGAAAGAAGGAGGCATCAGAGGTATCAGGAGAGTTGGAGAAGGTGCTGTTAATTGGAAGAGGTATCAGAGATATTGGGAGAAAGCCGGAGGAGGTGCTGAGAGTAGGGGAAAGCATCGGTGGTGTTGGACAGTGCTGAGAGAGAGAGTGGGTGGGAAAATTGAAAGCTATTTGTGGTGTTAAAGTCGCAAGGAAGATCAGAGACTATAATATATCTTATACCATCGCTAAGGTGACATTGAAAGATAAAGAAGCAATAGCACAGACCGTTTATTATACGGACTCCGTTATAAACTCTGTAAGAGAAGTTTTCTAGATCACCTATCTATTAATTGAAACTTTTTTGTGTAACTGTTTGATAAGATCTGCTATAATAATATTAAAACTATTATATTCATTAGACTGGATAGTTTATAATATGTTTGTTATAACTTGTTATATTAGTGCTCAAGCTATTATATGTGCAAAACTTGACGGTTTCGAATTGCAATTGCTTTGTAAATGTTTCAAATGCGCTGTGGCCACAGTATTTAAAGTGTCATATTATAATAAAGCTATTATATTTATGAAAAACTGATGTTTTATATATATATATATATATATATATATATATATATGTATATTCAATATTCAATGAATAAGCTAAGTTTTTTGCTCATCCTTAACTAAATTTAACAAGTAACGATTAAACATTTATTTAAACTAAATTTATTTTACTTAAAGTGATTCTGAGTTTCCTTTACGTTGCTTACACCTCTCTGCAATCCATCCACCAATACCATCATAGAACCTGAAGCCCATACCACCCAGTTATCACACAATGTCTGTTATCACCCAATTTTTTTTGTAATGTTTGTTTAAAATGCTAAAATGCTACAAAATATTGTGGTATTATAACATCAATAAATAAAGAAAATACACTGTATTGAGAAACGGAGGATTAATTTATTTAACTGGAGCAAAATTAAACTCCCTGTGTGTAGTTTTGGGTTAATGGTGCCACTCACCTTGTGTGTTGTTCATTGGTCCAGGGGTCATGAGGGGTGGAACTGAGGGTCTTCAGAGTTTTCTTAAGCTGGTGGGGTATGTGAGATCTTCTCCTTTTCTTCTGGATTGGACCACCCTCCCTCCCTTTGTTTTCTATGCTGTATTTTGTTGACATTGGTAGCTTTGATGTTTGTGGGCAGAAAGCAGGTTGATTATACTCATTGGGGTAAATCCAGACCTATGGGCTAATTATGTTAGAACGTGTAGCGTATTTACGCTAGCGTAATTTCTATGCACTTCCCTAGGCACTCCCCTCGGTCGTACATACTTTGGCCGTTTTACGCTGCCCAGACCCTACCTTAACTTTTCCTAGCATAAGTACTGACATACGTAATGGATTTACGTATGTAATGGCCAAACCCAGCCCATACTGTCCAATTTAAATGCCTCCCACCACCTCCAAAGTGTAATTACGGGTGTCGTATTGATGCCCCGCCCCTTAGTTCGTATTTACGCTGATGGTATGTACGTTAGGAGTTACGTGGTGTTACATCTGCCGCGCGCATGTGCAGTAAATACAAATGGGTGATTTTATGTCATTGGCTAGCATAAACATGCTAGCATACTTAGCTTAGGATCTGGCCCATTGTTAGGTTATGGTGCAATTGGTCGTGTGGTAGGAACTTGAGGTGGTGTTGCCTGAGGTTGTAGACCCGTTTGTGTGGGTGGTCTCACGTAGCACAATGAGGTGTTGTGCTGAAGGCTGGCGGAATGCGCTTTGTTTGACGTTGTTTCAAAAGAGTTTATTAAGAGTTTCAAATTAAGACAGCTATGGTATGTTTTGACGTGCTATGTTTTCTTATTTCTTGTTACCTGCTTTCTTTGGCGACATAAAAATTTAGTTAAGATATTTAGATCCTATTAGGATCAATTATATTTGATACCAGTTAGTTAGTTAGTTAATTATTTAAATCATAAAATTTAATTAAGTCCCAAAGCTTGGAGTCCATGTCTTATTTAAGTTTCTGGTAAGGGGTAGGTGAGTGTCACCTGGGTCACACGCATCACACATGGGATGTTTACAACTCTGAAATGCCCTATAATTTTATAGCCAATAGAGCAGATGTCATGACTGGGGGTTGTTGATATACTAAGAGATTCTGTTCCATCCCCCTAGTCCAGTGTTTCTGTGTCTTCCCCTTCAACTTATTTTCTCCATCAATCCAATTGACCCCATGGAACCAACCTCAACTACATCACATACGCTATTTATGATGATTGCTTAGGCTGGTAGCATATAGTTAAGAAAAAGAAGCATATGTAAGGCCAGCAGATCTTAAGTGTGTGACATTGCACACTGGGGTGTCTCTAGACAGGTGCAAAGAGAAAGGCTGTACCATGCCTATGGTCAAGTAAGCATCATTAACCAGTAAGCTAGTAGGCTACAAATAACTGGGAAAGCCAAACATCATCTTGAAGGAAGAAAAGTAGAAACAGCAAAAGCTAAGTATAGTGGAAGTATAGGGCCTGGAGAGACAATGTAGTAACAGCTACATGCATGAACAAGCTTTGGAACTTTGCTGTTATTAAAGTTGTTTAGACCTAACTATAGGACTACTGTGTCACTACTGCTACTACTACTAACTATAGGACTACAGTACTTTAGTGAACCTGCCTGCTTAACATCTATTGAAACATTCCTTACTGTTTTCATATCTTAAACGCTCTAATCATGTTTGCATTGGATTAACTGCATAACATTTATTCATTGGCACAAGTCCTTTGTTTAAACTATAAAAATCACTGTAATTCTAATTTGGTTGCTCAGCGATCATTAGGATTAAAGATTTGTTGTATGGTTGAGATTGTAAACTTTAACAGTAGCCATTCTCTTTCATCTGTATGTGTCAGCAGTTTGATGGAAAACATTGTAATATTAAAATCTAAAGAAAAGAACATCCCATACATTGGCAGTGCCAGTATCTTCCTCTATGACTCCACCCATCATTCATCCTTAGGAACCACTGCCCATCTTCCAAATTACTCTATAAAAGGGTCTATTGAGGCTCTATACTTCTGTTCTTCCTATTACAATCCCCAGTTCGGTAACTATTAACCGAACTGCATGCAACATGGGGACACGTAGGAGGATATTGATCTGTCTCGGAAGCCTCCTGTTATTCCTTATCCATATCCATGCTCAAGGTAAGCTCCATATTGTAAAAACAATGTCCTGGATCTTATAAATTAAGATTTAAGATAAATTACTGTATTTTTGCATAATTTATGTGGCATAATAGAATAAATAAAATAAGAATATGCACTTACATTTCCATATATATCTTTAGGGGAATTACCTTCATATAAGCACTCTGGCCTGGAAATGAGAAAACTATATACACCAAAAATTTCATGTTTCTAGATGATGGTTTTTCTGAACAATAATGAAATTACTTCAAACAATATTGTTATTTGTGGTGATTTTAAATATTTATACTCTGAAACAAGTATATGGGGGTCTAATAGTTTCTGTACAATACCTAGTAAATTAATGTAAGCACATATAGATCAGCGTTTCTCAACCTTTTTGCCGTGGAGGAACCCTTAAGAAAGAATGTAAGTTTCAGGGAACCCCTGTATAATTATTGTAAAAGATATTCAAATATTGTTACGAAAGAGATACCATAGACAGACATTTTGTAACACATTAAAAAGGATAGTAACATGCCCCCTCTCATCTTAAAATGACTCACAGCCCCCCGTCTCCTATAAATACCTCCTCAAACGCTCCTTGCAGCCCCTTCCCACCTTAAAATGCTGCCACAATTGCGTAAAGAAGGTGACGCAAATGCTGGCTAATCACTGCTATTACTGTGGGAACTTGGGCAACCCTTGGCCACCTCTCAGGGAACCCCAGGGTTTCACGGAACCCTGGTTGAGAATCACTGATATAGATTATCTAAACAATAAGAGCTATCCTCAGTCTTTGTGGAGGATGAGTGATATCATTTGAAAAGTGCACAACCGTAACTTCACTAATAACCCTCAAGACCTTGGGAGTGGGACAATTAGTGTAGAATTTCCAATTATAGGTGTAAAAATTTATGGAGAATATCCCACAGCTTCAGTACAGTGATCTACAAGGGCTTCTTGAAGAAATAATACCAAATTCAGTCTTACAAAATATAGCAAAAAACCCTGCATTTGGTGACCACATATGTACAGGCTGAAGACTTCCAGCCCCTGCAGATTTCAAAGTCCTTCCTGTTTTACACGGGGAGCAGAGTAAAAATATTAAGGTAGGGTTCTGCTATCATAAGTCCTAATGAGCAAGGGGAGTGGCTTCCGCTCACCAGCACGGGATTCAGGATACAGCATGGATCTGACTTCACATCTCAGATACCGCTGTGATTGGAGTACTGCAGAAGCAGAGATCTGGTCTGGTCTAGTTATATTGGATCTCAGAATTTCAATTTTAAGTATAATTTAAATGGTATAAAAATTATTATAAAAATTCACAGTGATAATAGCCATTCATAAAAATCGAGGCGATGTTTCAAATCAATTGAGCAAAATGACAGAACTCATCATAAACCTGTGCTATGGATGGTAGATGAAGCATATATCCACTTGCGTGTTATTATATTTTACAGTTTCTGTGATGCAGGTTATACTATAGGAAGATGTTCAACTTAGTAAGACTTTATGAGCTTCTCATAGAAGTGTGAATCTAACTGTGGAATAATCATTTAGTCAGTGTAGCCTGAGTGGCACAATTTTCCAGGTCAGTAATTGAAATCTCCAGAAATGTCTCACAATACAATTTACAGCACCTAGCCTTAAAACTTAAGATGGTCAGGTGCTTAAGAAGCTAATCCGATAATATGTGATGATGGGTTTTAGCATGTTTACACTATTACAAGATAAACATTGGATTGTGCCAAGGGACAAAGTAGGTTTATCAATATGCACATTGGCAGGAAACCCAAATCAGCCATCTATCAGGTTGTACAGAGGTGTGCCCTCATACTAAATAAATATGCTTTGGATCACATAACGCTAACAATGAAGCAAATCACTGATGTAAAACTAATACCAAACCATGTTATATATTGAACTTTAATCTATCTTATTGATATAATTAATACTTTCAAATCTATTTACTTTGTTTGGTTGATGTAACAACACTTACTTTGAACTATTGCTCCCCTATAACTAGAGAGTTGATATGACAGAACTGTAAATACATAACTCACTATAGCACTTGCTTAAATTGTGTCTACTGAGTCCATTGGGTTTGTTTTCTGTGGATAGACCCTAATACCAAAGTATTTCTAAGCATTGGTAATGCTACCTGGCCACATAGCCCCTATACCCAATCAAGTTGGGGCTACAAATACCTGCAATTACCCCTAATGATAAACATATAACTTCTATTAAAGAAAAAGGTTACATTAAGGGACCCATAGAGAATATTATTCTGAATTAATGTTTAAAATACATAACTTGGTTTAGGATAAATTTGGAAAAGGTTAATTTATGCATTCTAAAATTATTCCTTAGCTGTCTTTAACCTTGTTTTCTAGAGCCTATATTATATAAAGAGCACTGAAAAGAAAGGTTGTATTATTATGTAACATATTTAGACTTTATCTCTTAAAATTTTTTTTAGGTTTCTTTCTAAGTGACCTTGTCACTTTAGAAATAAATGTAGCTAACTATGAATCAGGTTTGTATTTAGCAAAAACAAAAATGGTCTTAGATTGTTATATAATGTATGTTATGGGAATTAATTATTAGTTGCTTTTATATAATGAAATCTTCTTTTCTGTCCATTAAAAGGATAGGTTTATATATATATATATATAAAATAATCTGCCTATTGTCCAGAGTTTTAATCCAGGGCTGCAGTCCTGTAGGTGCCACAGGTCAAAAAAGGATAAAGATTTCGTTGTAAGTGGTTAAGGTCTGCGCCTAGGTCAGATATATAAGTAATTGTTATAATCCTTATGAAACAATGAAAAGGTTCAGGTAGTAAACGTAAATCCTCAGGAGACACCCTTTAAAGTCTTTAAAATAGCTGCTGTGGAACAACACCCTCTCTCAGCTGCTGCTCCCAGACATGCTCCCAAACAGTAAGTATAGTTTAAAGTCCAAATTTAATAATAATGCATCCAGCAAAAAGACATTTTTATGTAGTCAAAAGCTGTATACTCAGGGTTCAGTCATGGAGCTAATAAAGCAGCAGACCAAGGGCATAACATGAAAATCCTTAACGTCATGACCTTTATCGACAAAATGGGGGAGTCTTAGCATCTATAGGTTGGAAAGATTTTTTTTACTAGAGGAGTGGTGCATAGCAACTTATTCCTTCAACATATGCTCAGTTATAACTTTATATACTTTAGGACATGAACAGATGATAACATAAACAACAAACTGACTATTACAAGATGTATTAGGATGTATAAATAAATCCCCCATCTTTAAATATTGACAGTTCACAAATCCTGAACATTTAAAGACTCTTCTCTTGTATGAAAGACAATTAGAGGAATTATTACGAAGAATGTAATTTTGAACAACTTTTTCCTTTAAGTTAGAACTCAGTTGATAATTAAATAAAGGAGGAGATTTTAATGAACCACCTCTATGTGGATCTGACGACAACATATGCCCGTGTTGCGAGAACACTTTCCATAGTGTATGAGACATGGTAGAGTAGGTTGTGCACAGAACCATTCAATCTTCATTTTTCATAGTTTATGGTTTATTAAGCAATTCGCTATGATCCAACGACAAACACTGCTCAATAGCTTATACCCACAATCCACAATTTTTCCTATCACATCTAGAGTTCTCTCACTTTATCTCCATCCAAAGTGATTCTCATAACCCTAATCATTTGGGAGTACGGCAATCCTCTCGTTTTCTTTCTATAAAGTTCAGTGAAAAACCTTGATTGATTTTTTTGATGCAGACATCCAGAAACTCTATATTGGTCTGACAATAATGGAGAGTAAACCTGATGATCAATCCAATTTGTTTCAATTTGTCAATAAAAGATAATAGATTTTGTTCCGTCCCATTCCAAAGAAAAAAAAAAATTATTGATAAATCTAACATAAAACTAAATAAAAGTGTTGTCATTTATATATTTATATGTTGTCAGAAATATTGTGTTTCATACAGATGAATAAATAGATTGGCATATGAAGGGGCCATGTTTGACGCCATTGCTGTCCCTTGTGTCTGTACATAAAAAGAATATTAGAACAAAATTTTTTTTGTCAAAATTAACTATATCAACTCCAACAAAAACTCATTTGGAGTTTTAAAAGAGGTGTCTCTACAACCTAGGATGCATGGTACACTTTCCAACAATTTATCTATAGTAAAGTATCCTTTATGAATAACATTTATGGAGTGCGGACCTTGATAATATAAATTGTTAATAAATAAACATATATATATATATAAGGAACAAGAGAGGTCCGGCGCTCCAAACATACATTAAATAACACTATGTGTATATATATATATAATTATATATAGTGACAGAGACAGCATATCTCCACATAAGAGTAATGTGGAGTGTGACAGAGACAGCATATCTCCACATAAGAGTAATGTGGAGAATCCTGACTAGGTTTTAGAGCAGCAGCAGGGATATAACACAATATAGCAAATCATTTTTCAACATAAAATATGGCACTCCCTCAGAAGGTAAAACAGCAATCACTCTATTATTAACCACTTTTACAGTCTCAAGAGCCTGTGCCAGATTCCTGTTGTCGCGTTGGTCTCGCCCAAAGTCCTGCAATGATATTTTCTCACCAACAAGGTTCCATTGGGCCTCAGAGTCAGTTTCCTGAGGCAGTTCAGTAGCTGCAGTAGTTCTCCCGGATGCTAAGCTTTGGTAGTCTCTGGTCTCTGGCCCGTGACACGCCTCAGTGGCTGACTGTTTGTTGGTGTTATGCCATGTAACCAGTTCCTGCAGCAACGGGAAGCCATGGCCCAGGATTAGCAAATAAGGAGGTCGGGAGTTCACTGCAGCCACCACCTTCAATGGCCGGCCTTATAGGGTCAGGGGTAGGTACACACATGGGCACTCTTCCACATCGCCATGGACACATATCACTCTGACAGGAGGCAGGACCTTGTTGGCACTTGGAGGGACCAGGTTGGCAGTGACTATAGTGAGTTCACTACTAGTATCCACCAGTGCCCAGATCTCTCGGCCCTCCAACTGTACCATCATCCGGAACAGGGTGGACTCCGCCTGGGATACACCCACAGCAACCACACTGACCATCAGTCGAGCCGCCATTCCCACACTGCAATCCATCGGCTCTCCCTGTTTTGGGCAGTCCTACCGCACATGACCAGGTTCACTGCACCCAAAGCAAACACAGATGGGGCCTTTGGCTTGATGACTGAGACCTGAGTTTGGGGCTTTGGTACTGGTACAAATCCTGTTCTGGCTTTGCTCATTTTCCCCAGGGTCAGTTGCCGCTCAATAACCACTGCCAGCTTCTCATATGTCTGGGGATCAGCCTAAATGGACCACAGCTGCACCGAGCGGGCTAACACCTGCATAGCCTGGTCTAGTGCAACTCTCTCCACAATTTGCGCTGCCGAGTTTTTACTCGGCTGCAACCAATGTTAGCCAACTGGGCAAGTTTGGCCAGCTGAATCCTGGGAGGCTCAGAAACTTCCATCCGCCAGTCATGGAATTCTTGGGCTTTGCTGAGGCCCGTCACTCCAATCCTGTTGAGTATAGCCTTTTTAAGGTCAGGGTAGGATCGTGACTGGGCCACAGACATATCCACATAGGCTCTCTGTGCCTCCCCTGTCAAACAAGGAGCCAGCTTGTCAGACCACTCCTCTTCAGGTCATTCCAATCGTGTGGCTATGCACTCAAATGTGCAGAGGAATGTCTCAACGTCATCAGCTGGAGTGAGCTTAGGCAGCCTCTCCCACTCCTGCCCACCTTTCCTCAGCTCTTTAAGTTCTTCATACATCATCTGGACATGAGCTTGTTAGCTCTGTAATTGGGTTTGTTGGCCCTGTAATTGGGTTTGCTGTTCAGCAGCCAGGGCTTGCTGTCCAGCAACCACTTCAGATATCATCAGGACCTGAGCTTGTTGACCCTGTAATTGAGCTTGCTGACCGGCAGCCACTTCAGATAACTTTTTCAACATTTCCTCCATATTACCCTGCACTTCCCCTTTAAGGGTAAATTTAGGAGGCTTAATATAATGTGCCAGACTCACCAGACAGTGTTACTTGACACCTATCTGCTCTACTGACCACTTTTTACACAAGACTGCTAATAATTTGCTAATGACACGGTGGTCCTTTAAGGCTGCTTCTCACACAACTCTCATTAACCCCAAGTTGCCCTGTCCTCCATCACAGACACAAACAAAAGTGGGTTAAACAATTTATTAAGCACACCACCTTCCTGGCCCCAGGCCAGCTGCACAATGTATACTTTAAACACAACTGGTCAGTTTTAAACACAGCTGCTGTCGCTGTCTTACCCAGGGTTCTCTGCAGTGATTAGTTTCCAGCTGAGATGGGCCCTACGTTGGGCACCAAATGTGATAAAGGAGCACATCACATGGAGGAAATAAAGTCAAGTTCTTTTATTTTGTTGCAGGCAGACAGCATAACAGGCCATCAACATCCCCAATAGCAAATTGTTCTTGTAGTGCAGCATATAAGTGTCACAGCATAGTTCACACTACTCTTTAGGTTTTCCAGTGGTCCCTATCATATCCCAACCCTTGGGCAGCTATTCCACCGTCAAAAGTCCTGATGCTCTGTCTTTGAAACACTTATATCAGGAGAGCACAGGTGCTGTTGATTAGCCCAAGCCTGATCATACAAGTCTCCCTGCTGCTGCTTTAAAACCTGGTCAGGATTCTCCACATTACTCTCATGGGGAGATATGCTGTCTCTGTCACACTCCACATTACTCCCATGTGGAGTTGCGCTAACTCTGTCACTATATATATATAGAGTGCCAGGCAATGCCTTGCTTTATATATATATATATATTCAAAGGAAATGAGGCACTCTCAGTCTGCAAATCTATATATAGAAAAGCCATTCTGCTCCTCACCGTCATACACAACGTGTGGATGCTACTACGCATGCTCCAATGGTGAGGAGCAGAATTAAAAAAATAATAAAAAAAAATGCCTTACCAGTCCTTCCTTCTCCAAAGTGCTGCACCGGTCACCACCCCAGACCCCCTGCGGCTCTACTCACCGAAGCGCCTGTCTTTCTTCTCTCCTGCATTGGTCCTGCAGTTCCCGGCTCCACCACACAGAACTTAAAGAATCCTGCATTTTTCTTGGGGACACATAATACGGTGCACAGAGACCGCATCCTGTGAGAAAGCCGGGCAGCACGACAGAGAACACACAGGTGAGGGAGAAAGACAGGCAGAGGAGAGAGACAGGCAGAGGAGAGACACAGGAAGAGGAGAGACACAGACAGAGGGGAGACATAAGCAGAGGAGAGAGACAAACAGAGGGGAGAGACAGACAGAGGAGAGAGACAGACAGAGGAGAGACACAGGCAAAGGAGAGAGACAAGCAGAGGGGAGAGATAGGCAGAGGAGAGAGACAGGCATAGGAGAGACACAGGTATAGGAGAGACACAGGCAGAGGAGAGAGACAGGCAGAGGAGAGAGACAGGCAGAGCAGAGAGAAAGGCAGAGGGGAGAGACAGGCAGAGGAGAGACACAGACAGAGGAAAGACACAGACAGAGGAGAGAGACAAGCAGAGTAGAGAGACAGTCAGAGGAGAGAGACAGACAGAGGGGAGAGACAGGCAGAGGGGAGAGACAGACAGAGGGGAGAGAAACTGCCATAGAGGGAGAGAGTCTGCAGAGTGGGAATACTTGGGAGCTAGACCCACAATGGGATTATTTGGGTGCTGACGACACATGATGGAAATGCTTGGGGTCTGATGACATATAAAAATAATACTAAGGGGTTAGAGACACATGACAGGAATACTGGATGGGCAGGAGACACATGATAGGAATACTGGAGGGACTGGAGACACATTATAGGAATACTGAAGGGGCTGGAGACACATGATGGGAGATACTGAGGGGTGCTGGAGAGACATGATAAGAATACAGGAGAGTTGGAGACACATGATAAGGTATACTGGAAGGACTGAAGACACATGATGGGAATACTTGGGTGGCTGGAGACACATGATGGGGAATACTGTGGGGTCTGGAGAGACATGATAAGAATACTGGAGGGCTGGAAACACATAATTAGGGGGCTGGAGACACATGATGGGAATACCGAGAGAATTAGGGAGAAATTAATGGGGAATATATTTTCCTGATGAAAGGGAGGATGTATCTCCCTGAAACGCTGGAGTAAGAAAGGAATCATTTACTTACTATTTGCAGACTGAGAGTGCCTCATTTCCTCAATTATTTGTACACCCTTGAAGGAGGGTGTTTCTGCAGTGCACATCAGCAAGTTATTTTTTCTATGAATGGAGTGCCGCTTATATATATATGTATAGGGGGAGAGCGAGCAATATATATATATATATGTGTATATATATATATATATATATATATATATATACCCCAAAAGTGGTGCTAGTGTCCAGAAACTCAACTTGCAAGTGGAAATGAAAATGAAAACACAATATAAATGTGGGTGGAATTTCGGAAGATGCAATGTGTGCGGTGTCCAGATGGAAAAGGAAGATCCTGATTGTTCAGGAGCTACCATCCTATTGTAAATATCCGTTGGTTCCCACGGATTCAAACTGTAAACTATAGAAGAAGAACCAGGAGGTGCCTTTGATGCAATATTAAACTTATGATGGTGACCACCACCTAGTGAAAAACACCTAAAACAATATCTGAGTATCAGATGTCACATAACATTCAAGTATCTTCAGGATTTCTTTGCCGGTTTAAAACACAACACTGCTCCTTGGTCTCAGTGTATGTGGACCGAAGCAAGAAACAAAAGGGAATCCACCTAATGTAATACATTTAATACAATAACCATTTTTTTCAAAGTTAACAAATATGTGTACAATAATAAAGATTAAAATCAGCTTATCTGAGTGTCTCGTGTAGTGAGACCACACTGCAGGTTCAGTAGTAGTCCAAACACGTTTCATCCATGGATTAACCTTAGGACTTCATCATTGATGACTCCCTGATGAAGTCCTAAGGGTAATCCATGTGGTCTCACTACATGAGACACTCAGATAAACTGATTTTAATCGTTATTATTGTACGCCTATTTATTAACTTTGAATAAATTGTCATTATATTGAGCGTATTGCACTAGATGGGTTCTCTTTCGTTTCTTGCTTCAGTCCACATACACTGAGACCAAGGAGCAGTGCTATGTTTTTAAACTTGCAAAGAAATCCTGAAAAAACTTGAATCTCTTGTGACATCTGATCTTTTAAAGATTAAGGTAAATTATATTTTGCTTATCCAATATTGTATTTTTTGACATACAGTAGCATAGTTGTTTGGAAATGTTGTTTGTAACAGTTTTGGCAGATTTTACATTATAACTTATGAACCGAATAAATATTTTTCTTAAAATGTTCTGACTATTTTCTATATATTTTTTCAAAAGAGCAAATCAATAATGAAGAAGATGATGTACAGCAAAAGTCAGGTGAGAGAAAATAAATAAATACTGTCCATACCATAGGGATTAATGGATTAAAGTAGTATGATAATGTCTCATGTACATTATTTTGTGTTTTTTTCCTTTACAAACAGCTGAACAGCATACAGTAAATACTAAATTATGCTTTTAATGAATATGTTTCAGTCATAGATTATCAAATTTCCTGAAATGTTATGTTAAAAATGTATTTGAAGGCATTGCTGTGTTACTCCTGTTATTTTTAATGAATTATATTGGTTGTTGAAGCAACAAAGTTATTTTTAACACTTTATATCTATTTTATTTTAGGGGCAGTGTACATTGACACTGACTAAGGGGACATATTATTATTTTGGTCACTATAAAATTAACTGTGTGACTTTTTATATTGTACAGTAGATGGACAATCTCCAGGGGTGAAAATTTTTACAACACCTGCTCCTGTTTACAGAGGTAAGTGAAGGCTAACAGGGAGATTTTATTTTATCTAACTGAATATTACCCATCAGTTATAACACCTGACCACCTACCTATGATTGCTTACAATATTGGGTAGTGATAAAATACAGTATCTAAAGATCTGCTGACTATTGAGTTGTCTTAAATATTATACATTCATATGTCTACAAGGACAGTTAGGCGAACAGTAAAAACTATACTCCTTACATTTTTAATATATTCAGAAAACAAGATTGGATACTAGTCAGTAATTTTTAAAGATGGCAAGATGATAGTAGTTAGTGAAAGTCACTGCCAGAAAGTCTGAAAATAATTAACCGTTACAATTCTCACTTCATTCCTGCAGCTGAGAATCCTTATCATAACTCCAGGATTTGCTCAACTTTTGGGAACCATCATTACAAGACCTTCGATGGCGACATCTTCCACTTCCCAGGACACTGTAGCTATCACTTTGTACGGCATTGCCAGACCAATTATGAGGAATTTAACGTCCAAATAAGGCGTACTGTCAGGAAAAATGTCCCTGTCATCTCCGCCATTACCATGAAAATTGAAGGCCTTAATATAATTTTGGCTAACAAAAGTGTCCTTGTGAATGACGAAGAGTGAGTAATATTTATGGTTTAATTTATTTATATTTTACTAATTAAAATGAATCATTTGTGCCAGATAAAAATCAAAGTTTCTAACAAAACACACAAACACACACACACACACACATATAAACTGCCTCTTACTAAACATTCATCAGTTAAATTCCTAGCAGTGATCTATACAGGGACTGAAGTGGGAAAACATTTTCTGTTTGTGAGACAACAGTTTTAAAATATGTTTTATCAAATATCTTACATATAGGATAATTGAGGACTTGCCACACAGTGTTGGTGGGCTCCAAATTTCAAAGCATGATACCCATATCAGAGTTCAATCTACAATTGGTCTTGAAATGTTATGGAATGAAGAAGATTCCATCACGGTAAGGATAATCACTGCTTGTAGTTGTATTATTGTCTCAATAAAGCTTTTGAAATGTTAAAGAAACACCTTGTATATAGATACAATTTATTCTTGAGTATGTCCCTTATGTGCTTATTTTGTTTATTGAAATTTATAAGTTGGATACACCCTATACAGTTATTGTGTTGATAATTTATTAATTGCTGGATTATAATGCAGTCTACGTCAACAAAGCAGTCCAAAAGCCCTTGCATCCAATAATCAAATTGTTCAGAATGCCTACATGACTGGACTGTTTTTGAGATGATCCCATCAGGTTGGGCACAGGGCAGTGGTGAGATATCCCTAATTATTATAGATGAGCGGTTAAGATTC
>WWET01002164.1:142282-160610 GCA_011038615.1 Limnodynastes dumerilii
GCGGTTCAGATTCCATGAAATCTGATACGTTCAAACTTTAGGGTTCCGAGTCAAACAGAGCTATGCCTCGGTTCCTCCCACCAAATTCAGATCTGTAATCGAGGCAAAACACCATTTTCACAAAAAATTTGGATATTTCAAGCCTGGTATTTAATGCTTCCTGCCTCTAACAGAATGTATCACATGACTGTGATCAGCCAATCATGGAGGGCTGAACATAGTGGCAGGCTTGTGGAGACTTTGTTTTTGTTAAAGAACTGCAACTTTATTGAGCTGAGTGGAAAAACTGAATAGAATGCCTCAGATGAGTAATAACTATAGTAGGTGCAACTATAGTGGGTGCAAGGGGTGCAGTTGCTATGGGGCAACCATCCCCCTTGCATTCACCTTTAATCCAATCCACCCTTTTAGCAGCTCCCCTGCAGCTCTGCTGAAAAAACAGTTCTCACAAGCCATTGCTGGAACTACACACAAGGTAAGAAAGATCACAGCTAGGGACACAGTGTCCACCCATGGGGGGATTCTGATAGCCCAAAAACACCCCCAAAATAATTATTTGGGGTGTTGCTTCATGGGTGCTGTGAAAATGGGCTTGGCTTCATTGGCTTGTTGGTTAGACAGACATAGAAGAGAATCCCAGCAGAGGGAAGTTACCATAACAATGGAGCAAGTTTCACCAAACGTTTTACATGAATGTTACCTATAGCAACTAATCATATTCTAGCTCTCACTTTCTTTTTATATATTAGAGAATATTAGAGAAAGTCAGCTAAAATCTGATTGGTTGCTAAGGGCAACATCTCCACTTTTCCAAACCCGCAACCCAGTAAATCTGGCCCAAATTTTTTATTTTTTAAAAACATTTTACAAACTATAGAATTTATATATATATTTATTGTGTAAAAGACCATAGATATTGTCCTTTCATATGTTATGTAACAATAGCAATACATGAGAATACATTTGACAAATGTCACAAAGTTGAGAGTGGGATAGTAGACAATATATGGTAGCATCTACCAAGCATCCTCAATATTGTGAGCTGTGATGTGGTCCAATTTTACTAGGAATGACTGAAAATGAATGTTATGCATATTAATCATGCTTTAGGTGCAAACATTATTTATATACAATAGTTTGTTTAAAACATTTTGCAAACTATAGAATTTATATATATATATATTACTGTAGAAGGGACCATAGATATTGTCCCTTCATATGTTATATAACAATAGCAATACATGAGAATACATTTGACAAATGTCACAAAGTTGAGAGTGAGATACTAGACAATATATGGTAGCATGTACCAACCAACCTCAAATCTTGTGAGCTGTGAGGTGGTCCAATTTGACTAGGAATGACTGGAAATGAATGTAATTAATATTAATAATGCTTTAAGAGCAAAAATACATAAAAATTCTTTGATTCCTTGATTTTTTTGCCATTTTAAATAAAATACAGATCCAAAACCAAAACCAAAACATTTTTAAAATTTTTTACAAAACCAAAACCAAAACATGGAGGTCGGCACTTATCTCTACTAATTATTGGGTAATATGTGTGTACTATGTAATGTCCCTGTAATCTAAGTATTATTTTGGTCACCAGGATATTGTATACTATGGGTCTGATTCATACTTAAGAAGCTTCAGCTTCGTAGTAGCTCATTTATGCAATCTACATACCATTTAGGTACGTACATTGCCTACGTGTGGTCTTAAAAGACTGCACGTAGTTGCTTAGGCAGGAGGAAGTGTGCCAAGGTAGCTTCGTGAGGAGGTGGGTCAGTGGAGCAATTTAGATTAGCCAGGGAGGGTGGGGGGAGGGCAGGGAGAGCTATTCTGCATGCATAGTTTCCTTCTTAAGAAGGAAACTACGCACAGTAAAATAAGTTAGCCCTATGGCACTCTTAAGTGCCATAAGGTACCGAAAAACGGGAGGTGGGTTCGGGAGCAGGATGAGTGAGTTAGGTATAGATCTGTCCACACCTAACTCACTCTTAACTGTGAATCAGGCCCTATGTAGCCAGCTTTACATACACTGATATATTTTCTATTACTGTGTGTTAGTTATATTCTAATTGCATCTTTTTCTCATTTTTTAAGTTGGAACTGAATCAAAAATTTGCCAACCAGACTTGTGGTCTCTGTGGTGACTATAATGGGATTCCACTTCACAACGAGTTTCTTATTAACAGTAAGCGTGCATAAACATTGTTGTATTGCCTTTTATTAGGTGTTTTGGAACTGCATCTAAAACCAGAATTTATTCTGTTCAGGAAGAGGCACTTATGAGATTATGAATGCCACTCACTAAAGAACAATATTTCTGAATAAATGTTTAATGCTAATATTGCAAAGAAGAAGAAAAAATGTTTTTCGAACCATAAATGAAAGTGTGTATTGTATGCAGGGCCTTTCTATTACCGTATTGACATATCATTGTATTTTTAGATGCCCAAATAAGTGATCATCAGTATGGAAATCTTCAAAAAATAAATGGTCCAGAAGAAAGATGTGAGGACACCGAAGAGGAAGAAGAAGATGGGTGCCCTATAAATGTAGGTTTGTATTGAGGCAATAAAAAACCAAACAAACAAAAAAAAAAGAAACGTATTTGTTTAATAAACAGTTATAAAAAGAATATTGAGAAATTCATAAGCTTTCAGAGTTTGAGTAACTTTTTATTCAATCAATTTTTTGTTTTTTATGATGTTTAATAAACATTTTCATTTGTCTTTTGTTCTTATTTATAATTTTTTTTCTAGATCCAGCAGAAACATATATGTACATCTGTCTTGACTGGTGCAGCTTTTAGCCAATGCCATAGTCTTGTGGACATTCAGAAATACATTGAACTTTGTGAGAAGGATATCTGTAGATGCAAAGGAAGTTCAACCGAGATCTGTCTTTGCAACATCTTCACTGAATATTCTAGACAGTGCACTCATGCTGGTGGTAAACCAGAGAACTGGCGAACGTCTAAAATCTGCCGTGAGTCATAGTTAATTTCAATAGATATTTGTACTCATGTCGGGAAACTTTAATATATCAATATTAATAACTCTCTCCTATTGTCCTCTACTTCCTCTGCCCCCTCTAAATTAACTCTTGTCTTTTTTTTTTGTTGTCTTGATGTTACATTTGTGTTATCACTTGTACTGCCGTGTAAGCCATTTTAGGTTTCATGATTATAGTTACTCAATATCCCTGTTACGTCTATGCTTGGGGACTCATTCTCTGCAAAGAAAATTATATTTCCAAAAAACAAAGAGCTGAAAGCTCATTTTCAGCTGTTTGTATTTCAAAAATATCACTAATGCCGAATTAGTATGCCGAGAGTATGCCGAATTAATATTTTTGCAGCACTTACCCATTCATTATTTCTGAAACCCAGTGCCTACCTCAGACCCGCCGCCTCAGACCCCCCTCCAATTGGGTAATGGAAGGGGAGTGTTAGGGTAAAGATTAGGATAATGGTTGGGTTGGATAAATACTCACCTCTCGGATTCATACTGGAGATGTTTGATTGCTTTTCCTCGACAGGGCAGCAGCAATCAAAAGCAGAGCCAATTTCTCGAATTGACTGGTAAAGGGCTGTTCTTATTGCCAACCCACACCCCTATAATTGTATATTACCAGTATGGCACTCTGAGGCATCTCATTAAGTAATAGTAATACTAGTAATAATAATACTTTATGTATATTTTATTAAACACAGCTTTGGAATGTGCCTACAACCTACAGTTTGAAGAGTGTGGCACTGCCTGTCCAGATACTTGTACTAACTCTGAACTCTCATTGGTGTGTGATGAGCACTGCACAGATGGATGCTTCTGCCCTAACGGTAACTATGTTTTATCAATGCCCTAATGGTAACTTTATGTTTTATCATATACAACCATTCCATATACATATACAAATATTTAATTTATTAAATAAACAGATTCACAGAAAAGGATATTTTGCTCATTGAAAAAGTTTTGCTTTTTTTTTTTGCTTTTTAAGGGACGGTGTTTGACGACATCACTAAAACTGGCTGCATCCCTAAGGAGCAATGTTCCTGTACATACAATGGAGAAGTTTACCCCTCAGGAAAAGGATATTCAGAAACATGTCAAGAATGGTAAATACTGTCCAAGCGTTTCTCTGAAATTATTAAGTATTACAGGGTACTTTTTTTTTTTTTTTATAAAATGTTACTGTGTTACTAATTAAAAGATAATTAAAAGTAAATAAGAAAAAATACTAGTATGTTTGTAATCTAAAAATACCTCTTACAATGAACTATTTCCTTAGCACCTGTCAAGGAGGGAAATGGAACTGCGTCAAAAAAGCATGCTACGGCATTTGTTCCCTTGAGGGAGGTTCACACATCACAACCTATGACCTTACCCACTACAACTTCCATGGAGACTGTGTCTATACATTGTCTAAGGTAAATAGAGAAAGACTTACTCCCCGTGGAGAACAGCTATAGATTAGACCAGACTAGATTTTCCATAGTAGGCATCCTTAACCTGCATTCAACATTCTTATAAACAACTGTGACCACTGAAATTTGTAGATTAATTATGTAAATGTAATTTATATTGACTGTTGTTCATGGACCACTGACTAATGAATATCTTATCAGTTCTTTCTTAGTCTAAAGCAATATTACTAGTAGATATTAATTGCAACTGAGACATTAAACATTACACTCAAGGGTCATAAAACCCCGTTGTTGGGGATTGGCTCCTCAGAATCGTGTGAGGTGGGGGTAGCCTATTAGGATCTCAGGAGTGTCATTATGTTAATTCCGTGGGGTCTTACACTTTTTAAATGGATCAAAGGGCTGTACTCATATTTGAAGTGAGTTTTAGGGCAGTAATCCCTCTCTCTCCCTGGGATCCCTGGCCCACAAGAAGCTCTGATTGATTCCATATTGAGAAAGATATCTTTCTCCACCCTCCCACCCTGTGGCTTTGTATGTATATGGAGTCGGGTTCATTGTCTATTTCTTTATGGTGGGTAGGCAGTTCTGTAGTTTTGAATTGTTTATTTTGGAGGGTTTAGCTTGAAATTTGAACTTGGTAAGAAAAATTGGTCACAGTTTTCAAAGGTATTTGGTAGAAAAACAGCACGCAATTGGCATAAGCATTTGATGTTTTTTAGCTTTTGTTATGTTAATGCAATTGGCTTTGTTCAAATTTGGTTTGGTGATTCACACGCAAGTGGCATATCTAACAGGCAGGTGAGCCTTTTGTTGCCTTATATTATGCTGTTAATTGTTGCAGAGGAGGTCCGGGAGTAGCAGTAAGTTTGACGCTTTGTGACTTCGCCACCTTTAGAATTTAAAATCATATATTGTTATTTAAATAAAGTTGCCCAAAAAAATTATTGCACTTGCTGTGTGGTGTGATTATTTAAACAATTGCTTGGTAAATGTTTGTTTTAAGAAATATAGGAGAGACAAGACATCAAGATTGGGAGATATATATGGATATAACCCCTCTGTTAATCATTCTGGGCTATAGTTTGCTGTTATAATGATATCATACACAGGAGGGCTGGTGTTATTTTTCCATTCTATGAATGTTGCTCACTCTCAACCGATGTGTATTTTAGACCAGTGACTCCAGTTTGTTCAGTGTTTTGGCTGAAATTGAAAAGTGTGGCCTCCGAGACACAGAAACTTGCCTGAAAAGTATTTCCCTCAGCCTGGATGGAGGAAGAGATGTATGTATTGTTATTGATGGTAAAGAAAAATATTTGTAACATATTAGCTGTTCAAAGTAATGTTTAAGCACAATTTGCATTCTTGTTGGGGGCATATTAGGATTATGTTAGTTTTGCAATAACCTAGGTTCATTACCAGGACACGTCTCTCCGCTAACCTAATGTAAATTTAGTTATGCAGACTTGACTATTGTTCAGATTATTATTTGCAACATAACTTATTATTTTATTCTATTTTTCAAGTTTATCAATGTGAGGAAGTGTGGCAGTGTATATATAAATTCCATCTATACTCAGCTGCCAGTCTCCACACGTGAGTACAACACATGGCTATGTTGAAACATATCTGTTATAAAGTCATATATATATATGCTGCATTTTATATGACTCTCTCTGTCTTACTAATGCTATTTCTATGTGATATGTGTAATATATATTTATATGCAATTGTTATATGTATTTCTTTGCACAAGTTACTGCATGAGCATTCCATTAGGTAGCTATCTAATTCTGCTTTTGTTCTTTCATTCCTAGCCAGTTCTGAGTGTCCACTCACCGCAGTTCTCTCTTATTCCCTCCTGATACTGGTTACTGCCTACTGGGGGCCGCGACCTGCTGGGTCCTACAGCCCAGACTATCCCCACCATCAGGGGCTCTAGCGAAGAACAGGCCCCAGTTAGACTCCGCGCCCTGGGAAGCGGAATACCAGTGTCATAACAGATATGGTTGGCTATCTTTAATTCACATGAAATGACTCCTAGATCCCTTTTCTTCTTAGAACTGAGTTCCGTACGATAGGAGATACACGTGTAGAAAGAGCGTAATATCTGGAGGGCGCATGCTTGTGTCATTTGGCTAACGTTCTTAAGTGTGGATCCAGTCTGTAGTCATGCTTTCATATTAAAATATAGCTTTCTTTGTTTATGTCATTGAGGATTGTTTTATGAGTTAGGAACCTGAGCTACTTTCTAACTTATTTTTCTAACATATCTGAGATAAAGCTGAAATATACCATGACATGCATGTTTTTCCATGTCCACAGCCTCTGTCACTATCTATAAGCCTACATCCTTCTACATGATCATTCAGACTCAACTTGGTATACAGATAAAAGTTCAAGTGGTTCCCCTGATGCAAGTCTATATTATAGCTGACCCAAAATATAAGAGCAAAACTTGTGGTAAGACTTTAAATTTAAAAGTACCCAGTACAGATTTATAGGGATTGTCATGTTATAGAATAAAATACCCATTAATTTTGAATTACTTAATATGAGTAATTGGAATAGACTTAGCAATCATGATTATATTATTTCTTCTTTTTTTTGTTTGGATGTATGGCTCTTTGATAGAATATATGAAAAAACAGTGCTTGGGACCATTTCTAAAATGTATGAAGAATTTGTAAAGTCTATAAAAATATATATTATAGCTGAATATATTAATTACGCAGAAGCAATTGATAGCAGAATATAAAATTTAATGAATTTTTAATAGTCATAAAAAATAATAATGGAAGTGATATATTGAATAAATTTCACAATAATATAAAAATCAGTATAGTATAAAGAACTATAAAGGGGCTCAATTCTGACACCAGCAACTTATGATACACAAAAAGATCTGCTCTGCTCTCCTACTTAAGATACCAAATTCCATATGTTAGCCCCTGTTCTGGAGGCTAACATACAGAATCTGATCTGAAATCTGGCTCTGGTCCTTAATGACTAGTTCATAGGCAAGCCACACTCAATTGATCAACTCAAGACTCAAGAGGACTAGCTTTATTTTGAGATATTGACACATCGGGCTGGATCCAGAACTTGTTAAGTGCATGAACTTAGTTACTCAAGGGCTAAACCATGTTGATTTCAGGGGGAGCCAAGTTAATTTTATTCTTTGCATGCAGGGATATATTTTACATTGCTTACTGCACACAGATACTGACCAGCTTTACCATCACACTGTTATTTAGACTTGGGACATCACCTCTCAACACTAATACTGTTTGCAACAAATGAAATATGTCTCCCCTGAAATCAACATGGTTTAGCCCTTGAGTAACTAAGTTCATGCACTTAACAAGGTCTGGATCCAGCCCATCGTTGCTAAGTGAAGTTGGTAAATGAGACTTTACTGTGCCTAGAGACTTCTTAGTGGACTCATTCACAGCATATCTTTATCTTAGTCAGCACTCCTATGAACTAAAGCTTGCTGATTTGTTGCATGCTACTGGGGTCAGAACTGACCTCTTTCATAGTTCAAAAGAAAAAACAAATGGAATCAAACTGAATGCACTCGCTCCAAATTACTCCTTAATGGGATATGAAGAAATGCAAAACAAAAAAACTTTATTAATTGATAACATTTAAAAAAAAGCGACTATTAAAAAAGGCAGAAAGTGAAGGTATGAAGAGGTGAATTAAAATCAATAACAAGAAGCTCCTAAACACTGCATATATAAATATAAGTTGTCTAAGACTTGCTGATAGCTGTATTATAAATAATATTAGATGGTCTTTGAATATCGGGTCATCCAGCCCTGTCCATCCCCTGAAACACTAGAGAGTACAAAGTGATTGACAGAGGACGGGGCTTAATGACGCTATTTACATAAATTAAGTCCCACCCCCTTGCAGAAATCTATGGCTTCCCTCCGAGTTCTCCCGGAGGGAAGCTGTAAAAAGTCAGCAACCTTGGTTATAAGTAAAAGCCGGGTAGCAAGGAAACAAACTGACCCTATAATAGACTATCTATATGAGGCGACTACAAGTGCTCTCATATGGGGATTCTAATCTATCTAACTCAAGTCTGTATCGGGCATAAGAAGGAGCTGAAAACAGCCGACGGACATTTTGCTAAGGCTTTATCTAGGCACTGAGCCGCGGGCTGAACTGACAGCTCTTATAAAGCCAAAGGGAGGGACAGACTCTGTACACCACAAATGAACAAGGGGGTGTGTATGGAAGGCATAATAGTCAACCAATCAGAGCGAGGAAAAGCCAAACCAATAGCTGGGGAATTAGGAGACATGTCACACCGTCCAGCCGAGAGAGTGAACGTTCCCATAGAACGGGGCAACAGCACCCACTGGATAGATAGACACGTCTCCCCGCCAATCATATGAGCTGTAGGTATTTCCTGAAATCAGGACAACACACTACATATGAAATTACTTGATACATTTATAAAAAGGAAAAGGCAATTCCTATAACAACTGTTATGTTAATGCAGGTACCGAAACAAGGGCTAAAAAATTCAAAGAAACAAGGGGGTAACACTGTCTAATCATGTGGAATGAATATATGAATTAAACACTATTGAATGAACAATGATATTAGTTAAGACAAGGGGGGAGAGATTGGGTTTTGGTCTGTTTGAAAATTAATAAAAAAATGTATTAGACCATTAAGATGGAATTTAAAATAAGATATATATGAATAAAGCCTTCCTTCAAAAATAAAATATATTTAAATATTAATGTTTATATACTAATTGTCTTCAAAGGTGTTTATTATTCATTTTTATTATGCGTTTAATTATGTCTAAAGGACCCTAACTAAGGATGAAGGTAAGTGGAAAATAAATGGAGGAACCCAAATTAAAAATGAAAGTGAAAACAAATAAATAAATGATGTGAGTCTGTAAATAAACACTAAAAAACACAAAAAAAATTATTTTTTTTATTTTTTTTATAAATATTTTCATTTTTGATATTTTTTATTTTATTGGATTTGTTTACATTTATTAAATTGTATTAAATTGGTATACTAAATAAAAGTATAATATTATTCCAGCAAAGTGAAACAAACAAAAGGTGGAAGTAGGTGGGGGTGACAAATCAACAAGAGGTACTCAAATGTGGGTGGATGAGAGATCAATATTAAATAAAGTGTGACATATAATGATTATGAATATGTCACATATTATGAATATGAAAAGATGGAGAGTTTTGAGATGATACTGTGGTGCATCAACAAGATTAAATGTCTGAAACATGGCATCTATGTGATATGAAATAGGTTATGAAAATAAATCCAAATGGTGAAAAACATGGTATAATAAAAACTGGCTGTAAAGACAAGTGAAAAACCTAAGTGAAAAAATAAATAAATTAAATAAATACTGATATGTAAAAGATTGAATACTCATAAATATGAATATGGAGCAAATTATAATTGCTTTATAATAAAAAATAAAAATTATAATTATAATGAATCATGATTATTGAAAAAAGAGATAACTATTGTTTTCATTTAGACCTCAAGGGGTAACCATACCCATTAGGAAAATCCAATTAGATTCCCTCTTTTTTTAAGTTCTTTTTTTAATATTTCCTTTTTTAAACATTATCAATTAATAAAGTTTTTAGTTTTTCTTTATATCCCATTGGGGAGTAATTTGGAGGGAGTACATTCAGTTTGATGCCATTTGTTTTTCCTTTTAGATTTGCAATGATGTAGGGGTCTCGGATGCACCCAGGGCCTATGTTATTAAACATATCATATCAATAATTGTGAGCCTTTATTTCACTTTTTTCTCTTGTCAGTATGAGTATCTCCTTTTTTGTTCTCTTTCACAGTTCATTATAATTTACAAATGTTTATATTATTGTGAATTTTATTCAGTATATCACTTTCATTATTATTTTTTACAACTATAAAAAATTAATTACATTTTATTTTCTTCCACCAGTCACTCCCATGTAATTAATATATTAAGTCATAATATAGATTTTTATAGACTTAATTAATACATTTCTATATAAATTCTAGATATGGTTTTAAGTGCCTTTTCCTTATATATTCTGTCTTGATAAACGTATTCAGATTTTTCAGATTTATTTTAGCTGCTATACCACTCTTAAGTATTTAGAAGTGCTAGTCTAAGCGCTGTTCATTTGAATTTTTTTTATGTATCTTTGAGCCACATGTTTTAGATGCAAAATAGCTGCATTTATAATAAGCATGTATTTATAAACCACTAATGCAAATTAATACACTGAGAATTAAAATGATCTCTGCAGGTCTCTGTGGAAACTTCAATGACATCCAGGCAGATGATTTCAAATCTCCTTCTGGAGTCATAGAAGGGTCCGGAGCATCATTTGGCAACTTGTGGAAGACACAGCTTGACTGCGCAAATGTGAAAAACAACTTTGAGAACCCATGTGACCTCAGCAGTGATAATGGTGAGAATTTAACTAAATAGGAATGATTGATTATACATTTTAAATTTTGTATGTATTAGAATCTCGCGGCTCTGTGAGTTATGAAATATATTGGATTTATTCTGTTTTTGCAATAGTCATAGGCACATAAACACACAGAGCACCTAACCTGGAAGTGTACTGCTTTAGATCAGTATACTTGATGGTGGTTGGCCACTCTTGTAGGACCAGCCATCTCGTGAGCAGCCTCCATGGTTGACCAGACCTAATGGTGGTCAACACAATTAATCAACCTCTGGCAAAGTTGGGAACAATGGCCCAGATCTTGGGCTATGGCTGACAGGAGAATTACGTATAGCGCATACGTAATTCCCCTGTCTAGAAGGTTGTGCACATGCAACCTTCTTACGACACAATAAGTGTCGGCATACGTAACTAACGTTTCGTGCACCGGCTCTTACGAAAAGGGGACTTTCCCCCCATTACGCATGTCGTATCTCCACCGTTAAGGTGGAAATAGACATGGTAATGAGGGGACGGGTCGGGGAGAGCCTCATTACGATCAGGTATGCGGCTGTAAGGCTGCATACGTGATCGTAAAAGTTAAGTTAGGAATCTGGACACGTAAGTGTCCAGATTTCCTACCGACAGCAGGGAGTGCAGGGGGCGTGCACTCCCCCCTACAATTCCGGCTGTAATGACCTAGTGTGCCCGTTAGGCGTCCATAGGTCTGGATCCGACCCAATATGTGACTTCAAACTGTTTTGCTCATGAAGGGGAGATGCATAAATCTAGTATTAGTGCACCCAGCAACATACATGTATTTGCAGAGAATACGAATGAGTAGTCAAGTAATCTAGAACTTTTTAATATAATATCTTTAATATCTGATCATGCGCACTTTGCTAATATGGTGTGGCATCCTCTTTTATAAATCTGCTGTTTGTCACAAATAGTGATTTCATATTGTATTTACAATATATTGTTATATTGTTAATTGACAGGTTTTATTTTCCATACTGTATGAAGACCGTATGCAAATTTATTTATTGAGAATTTTTGTTTCCTATAAAGTATGTCATAAAAACATGGTAAAAAAAAAAAGCAAAAAGCAGGAAATACAATTGTAAGTCTGGTGGTAAAATACAATTTTTTTTACATTTTCAGAAAAATATGCTTCTCATTGGTGTGACATGTTGTTGGCCAACGATGGACCATTTGCCAGCTGCCACAAAACTGTGGACCCAGAATATTTCCACAAAGTAAACATAACATGAAATTCTCTAAGAAACCTAGGAACAATTAATAAAAATTATATATATATATATATATATATATGTGCATTCCAACATTTGCATGAAAGTGACTGTAAACCGTATTCACAGTTCCATTTTTACGTGGGGTTGCGTGTGTATTTTTAAAATCGGAAGAACTTTCGTGTGCGTGGTAACTTTTTCCACGCACATTACGTAGCATTTACGCACGTAAGTACTTTTGGCACGGACTTGTGAATCACACTTAGGGACATATGTATGGAGGAGCGTGGTTTTTATCTGGACGGTAGAAGTTACGTGAAAGTGGGTGGGGGGGGAAGCATTTAAATGGGCATTTGAGGGCATGGTTAGATAAATACGCATGTATGTAAATAACATACGGGCGTAAGTACACACGTAGACTTAAGGGTGCCCTATGGAGGCGGAAGTCACCGAAAATCCGTTCTTGCGAGGGAAGTGTCATGGGTGTTGCCTTTTTACGTAGGTGTGTATATTTGCACACTTTTTTCACACGTATCTGTGAATACGGTCAAGTATACTTAAGTACTCACAATATAGTAATATAGCAAGACTCAAAGATAATCGTATAGGTAAATACCTAATAAATAATAACACTGGAATATTTCCTTTATTGTCTTTTCATTAAATTACATGTTTTAATTATATTAAAATGTTTATCTATTTGACAATTAAATCTATGAGGATTATACTTTTTCAACAAAACACTTATACGATATATCTGGAGCCTGTATACCACAACGGTGTTAACATTTTTTTGTATCCATAAACAATAATACCTGGGTATATCCAACAGCAGCCCAGGGGATGAACACTCCCCTTAGAAGCAAAAATATATATAAGACTAGGGATGCGCTATGGGTATAAACCAACAAGATTTTATTAAAATCCATAATAATCAAAAAGTATTTCCAAAATGCAATATCAATATACATAGAAAACACTTGATTTTTATATATATTTTTATATACATCGTCATTTATTGTGTGTCCTTACAGAACTGCATGTTTGATTCGTGCAATTGCGAGAAAAAAGAAACCTGCATGTGTGCTGCACTTTCATCCTATGTATACAGTTGCTCTCGAGCTGGAATTGACTTACGGGGATGGAGAACAAATGTTTGTCGTAAGTTTCACTAATTAATAAAGATTGAAATGTCAAGACTCCCAATGGGCCCTACATAAATAGGGTCACAGATCATTTAGGGAGAATTAATTTAAAAAAAAAATAAACTTGAGTCCCTCATCATATATGAGGAAGTGAGATATCCTAAGCATCAATTACTAGGTATGTAACCTGTTGAGGCTTTTAGAACCTACTTCCATAGACTATTAGATGTCTAAGGTGTGGAATTTACATAATTCAATTATTGTTATTTAGTTCTAATAGGTTTATTAATATATTCTATTTCCTAGATTCATATACCACCACCTGCAACCCAAGTTTTGTATACAGTTACACAGTCAATACCTGTCTGCCCACCTGTCGTTCCCTGAGTGAACCTGATGTAACCTGTAAATATGAATTCACTAAAATTGATGGTTGCATCTGTGAAGATGGAAAGTATTTAGACGAGAGTGGACACTGTGTACTGCCAGCTCTATGCCCTTGTTATTATAAGGGTACAGCAGTCTCTCCTAGAGAAGTGTTTCATGATGATGGGGAAATATGGTAAATTGTTGTCTTTTTTTATCTAACAAAGCTTCATGCTTGTGGTAGAAAGATTTGAATTGTGAAAAATGTGTTTGTTTATTTATTTACTCATCATAAACTGGAAATATGAAATTAGGAATATTGGGCAGGAAGCAGTCCCTTCTTAGGTGCGTATCTGTAGTAAAAGACCTACTGCACAGGTGTAGTAGGTCCTTTACGCAATCCAAGTACCAGTTTGTACGTAGATTGCTTCCAGGCGGTCTTTAAAGACCGCCTAGAGTATTTTAGGTAAAAAGAGGCTGCGTATTGATGCCTCGGGGAGGGCTTAGGTAGAAGTAGGAGGGGGGAGGAATTTAGATTAGCCGGAGAGGGCGAGAGAGAGGCGGGTTGCAGCAATGTCCATGCGGACATTGCATTGACAGTTAAGGTAGCCCTATGCCACTCATAAGTGCCATAAGGTACCTAAAAATGGGGGCGGGATGGGGACAGGACAGGTGAGTTAGGTGCAGGTCTGTCCGCACCTAACTCACACTGGATCTGTGAATCTGGTCCATTAATTGTTGTTTTCAAATATTCTAGCATCTGCACAAATGGAAGACTGAAATGTGTTGGAACAAAACCTGAGGAAGAAAAAGGTATAGTCACCATGAATGGTCTGTATAGAGATATTAAATATATCATTTATTTTGTGCAGGTTTTGCAAAGTTGGTTCAACCAATCAGTATCTCCTCTCATTCTTCAAAGTATGACCCGATGGAAAAAAGCATACATTTCCTCTCTTCCATACTCAATAGAATATGCCATAATTACCTAAGCACATACATGGGTCTGTCTAAATTGTGATAATGGCCAAATTTAAGTACTTAAGTGGACTTACTCTTGCGTAAGTCCCCTGACAAGTGACATCAGCACATGTGAGCAGCAGATGTTAGGAGTCGTATCTCCTTCCATACGGAACTTAGTTCCATGCGGAAGAAGTTCCGTGGAAGGGGCCGGCTCGTCACTTCCACATGCCTTCCACAGACAGGTAACTATAGGCATGTAAAGGCATGACGATAGGGCAGCACGATGGCTCAGTGAGTAGCACTTGTGTCTCACAACACTGAGGTTATAAGTTCAATTCCCGGACAAGACCTTATCTGTGTGGAGTTTGTATGTCCTCCTTGTGCCTGCTTAGATTTCCTCCGGGTGCTCCGGTTTTCTCCCACAAGCCAAAAAGCATGCTGGTAGGTTAATTGGTTGCTGACTGAATTAACCTTAATGGTGAGGCAAAAAGTAGAGCGTAGGTATGTGTTAGGGACCTTAGTATGTAACTCCAATAGGGACAGGGACTGATGTGAATATCTATAAAGTGCTGCAGATACTTATAAATAAGTATTAATAATAATGTGATTGATGGGTCAGGGCGGAGACCAGCAGTTTGTGCGGATTCAGATCTGTGCATTGAGGTTTTCTTTTATTATTTAGAATGTAAATTAGGTTACAAGCACATCTTTAGGTTTATAAGTTATTACTAATTAATTGAGCATATGGTTCTTCTTATAGTGTGTGAAGGACCCATGGTATACTTTGATTGTGATTTTGCCACCGAAGAGGCCAAACAAACTGCATGTAAGAAAAGCTGCGCAACTTATGACTCCGAATGTGTAAGAAAACATTACTTATCTTCTATTCCATACACTATACCACAATGGTTTGCCTTCATCTACAAGTTCTGTCAAGAAACTCTGGCTTTTCAATTTTCCTTAAGATATATATTTCTTTCAGTTTAGCTATACACTTGAATATATGAAGTATATTGAAGTAATTGAGCAAATTGTTATCTTATTGTTTACGAGTTATATGTTTGGCAAACATGGGTATGGGTTGACGGCGAGAATGGCCCTTCTCCGAATGGGATGTTTTATACCTGCCAATTTCAAATTGGCTCTGGTATCGATTGTTCTTGTCTGCCAAGGACAAGCAATCGAAGATCCTAAAGATGAATCTGCAGTGGCGAGAGGTAAGTATTTATCCTACCCCTACCAGTATCCTAATTCTTACCGTAATCCCCGGAACAGCGAACATGGTGCTCCAAAAGGTAAGTGCAAAAACTACCATACCCTAACCCTCCCCTTCCATTACCCTAACCCTAACCCTCCCTTCCCCGCAGCCTGACCCTAACCCTCCCTTCGGTATAGCCTAACCCTAAGACCCCCCTCCCTGCAGCCTGACCCTAACCCTCCTTTTCCTAACAGTAAAAGTCCCCGGAGAGGTTACTCACCTCTCCAGAGCTGTCAGCGGCAGGTGTGTCTGGTCCTCTGCGAAAATGAATGGGTGAGTATGCCGATCGGGGATCGGCCCCACAGCCTGATCCTAAGACTCTCTTTCCCATAGCCTAACCCTAAGACTCTCTTTCTTGCAGTCTGACCCTAAGATTCTCTTCCCTGCAGCCTGACCGTAGGACACCAATCCCCACAGTGTGATCCTAAGACTTTCCTCCAACAGCCTAATGCTAAGACTCCCCATAGACTACTACTCCCTATAGATTCCCCTGTAATACTCACCTGTCCGGTGCAGTGCGGCGCAGCGCGGCGGAGCAGGTCTGTGGCGGTGCAACGGGCAGCAGTTTACAAATTAATAAATGGGTAAGAATGCCGACAAATAAATTTAGTATACCTACATATTTATTAATAAAATATTCTAATTAGCGTGATTTTCTAAATAGAGGTAGGCGAAAATTAGCTTTCCACTGTCTCTATTTCAGAAACAGTATTCTCTTTACGGAGAATACATCCTGGCAAACACAATAACAACAACAACAACACCCAATATGTAAAACGTATTTTGTATGTAATACTTATTTGAGCTTCTTTTGTGCATCAATTTTGTTATAATAGTAGCCAATGCGGTCTGTAGAGAGCTATGAGTAATTCCATTGGTCTGTGACAATCAAGAAAAGCTAAAATTTTATGACAGACAATCTAGAATATCAAACATTATTTGATATCTTTCATTTTAATATAAGGAAAGTGTTTAAAAAGAGGAAAGAGTGTGTTCTCTTGTTTATTTTTGGTATCAGGATTCCTATAAAATAGCATTTTCAGCTCTTTACATGTTTAATTGTTAGATTAGTAGATCCCAATGCTTTATACTTAGTCTTTTACATTTTTTCCTTCTAAATGTACATTACAGTATAGCTCACACTGTGTGTCTGGATGTGTTTGTCCTGATGGCCTGGTATTTGACGATAAAAGAAAAACATGTATTCGTGAAGAGCAATGTCCTTGCACACTCAATGATGACTTCTACTTAGCAGGAGAAACAATTAAGGTCAAATGCAATACCTGGTAAGATGCTGGAATATTTCTTAGCTTTCAGCATGAAAATCTTAGTTTACATTGAGTTTATCTGTAAGATGACCTTTACCTTCACTCATTGCGCAGTACATGTAGAGGCAGGAAGTGGGAGTGCACCAAAAACACATGTCTGGGGACCTGCACTGTTTATGGAGACGGTCACTACTTAACCTTTGACAACAGAAGATATCGCTTTAATGGATATTGTTGGTACACCTTGGCACAGGTAATTGCTTATTTAAAATGTATTATCAGTGTATGAGTGCCTTATATTAAGAGAAATGTACAACATTTATAATATACTTCTAAAAATTCACATTTTCCTCTTCTGTGTAGCTTCTTGCATGAACTTTACAGGGTGACAAGCTTAGGTGTCTCTATAGGTTGATAAGAATGTTATATCTGGGGATCATGCAAATAAGAAAGCAGTTAATAAAATACAGGTCTACATGGTAGAAGCCAAGAAATAGAGATAGTTTTTATTGTGATGGAGTTCAGTACGGGAGAAATATATTCACTGCACCTCTGTAAACAGACATTTTTATTTTTGCTCTGCCCAGTTTCTTGTTATACTCTGTAATTCATGTCTGGATTTGGATTTAGTATGGTTTACATGTTGGTAATACATCTATATTTCTACCCCTTCTTTTGTTTCTAGGATTATTGTAAGGGTAATGATTCCCTTGGTACATTCCGAGTTATCACAGAAAGCAGTCCTTGTGGTTCTAGTGGGGTAACCTGCACCAAATCTATCAGACTCTACCTGGGGGTAAGTGTCCATTATTTAGAATATCAATATCTTAAATATCCATATGGAACTATGGAATTTATCGTTTTGAAGGTACGGTGCTGCAGATGGGAAGTCATAATGCAATGGAGTATTCATCCCTTGCATTTATGCAAATTAGGATCACACAGCGAGGCGTGTGGGTCCCTGTTGTGAACGGCCCTATTTTGATAGGGCTGTTCGCTCCCAGCCAGTTCAGAACTGTCTAGGATTTCGGTTGCTTATGTCTCGATCCATAGCAATCGATCCCTGGAGCACCGAGCACGGTGCAATCCCACTCCCTAACCCTAAGTCACCCCCCCAGCAGCCTAACCCTAAGTCACCTCCCCCCAGCAGCGTAGCCCTAAGTCACGCTCTAGCAGCCTA
>WWET01002164.1:160786-174180 GCA_011038615.1 Limnodynastes dumerilii
TCCCCGGCAAGGGTTACTCACCAACCCGATGGTCCGGCAAGCAGCTGCGTCACTTCTGAAAATGAATGGGCGAGTATGTGATTCGCATACTCACCCATTCATAAAAAAAAAATTCTGCAATGGCTATCATTCCAAATAGGGACAAAGCAACTTTAAGCTGTCCCAATTTCACAATGAGAGACATTGCAGCGGGAACTAGCAGCACACAGCAAGCCTATAGTGTCCGCCGCAGTCGGAAGTATCTGATGTTACAGATTTTACTGCTAGAGGACTTATATACACCTTCTGCTTGTTTTGTTAATATTGTCACCTTTTTTCTAGAACTATGAGTTGATTCTTAGTGATCAGAAGTTTGATGTGGTCAAGAAGCAATATGGACAATACGTTCCCTTCAAAGTTCGCCAGATGGGCATCTATTTAGTGGTGGAAGCAGCAAATAAGTTAGTTTTAGTTTGGGACAAGAAAACAACTATAATGATAAAGCTGGATCCGAAATTTGAGGTAAACACATTTTTTTATATTATTTTTATAGGTAACAATCTCATATTTGGTTTTAAGTTTCTGTCTAGTAATTAACAACAACCTAACAAGAGTAGTTACTGAATAAATCCCAGTATTTTTCCACCACCAGTATGATTTGTCTCATTAAATATCTATTGTTAATCAATAAACAAAATAGTTATTTATCTTGGTGTAAATGTATAAATCAATGTTCACAACAAACATTCAGTTAGCGCTGGACATTTCCAATATTTTCTTTTTGTGTCCAAATACTGTAGATTGACAGCTGTTTGGTTTTATTCACTGACAGGGCAAAACATGTGGTCTCTGTGGTGACTATGATGGAAATGCTGCTAATGACTATCTCACCAGAAGTCAAGCTGTGACTGGAGACGTTGTTGAGTTTGGTAACAGTTGGAAACTTTCTCAGAGATGTCCAAACGCTGTAGAGATTAAAGATACCTGTGCTTCCAACCCATACAGAAAAGCCTGGTCCCAGAAACAGTGTAGCATCATCACTGGTAGTAGATTTGCATCATGTCATACTCTGGTGAGAACAGGTTTTGTTATTCCATAAATCTGTGATTTTGTCATGTGTGGATACACTGTCTTAAGTGGAAGACCTGATTAAATGACTGCTTATTTTCTGCAAACAGGTGGATCCTGCTAAGTACTATGACTCTTGTGTAAACGATGCCTGCGCTTGTGATAGAGGTGGAGACTGTGATTGCTTATGTACGACTGTGGCTGCTTATGCACAAGCCTGCAGTGAGGCTGGACAGTGTGTCAGCTGGAGAACCCCAAATATCTGCCGTATGTATTATCTTATTAAAAGAACTTGAACATCAAAGAACGTGAGAAAGAATTCATATATATTTATTAGCTCAGATATCAAATGTCTTCAATGGAAGCATATATTAACTGCTATTCCAATCAACTTCTGTGACTCTCCTCAAAGTTTAATGAGTATCTGGTTGGGTGTAGGTCTCCATAGGGAACGGACATATTTTGAAAGGGCCGTTTGCTCCCAGCCAGATTTTGATTGCTCATGCCTCGAAGAAGCATAGCAATCAATCCACAGAGCGCTGAAACTGGGGCTCTGAATGGTAAGGCTTCCCTACCCTTTTACCCTAACCCTAAGTCACCCCTCCGTAGCATAACCCTAAGTCCCCCTCCCGCAGCCTAACCCTAAGTCCCCCTCCCGCAGCCTAACCCTATGTCCCCTATTTTGCAATCTGTAACATCGCAGTGGGGACATACATGGTACACAAAGTTCCAAAAATTAAATAGCCTTTAATGCATCAGTTTATCAAAGCTTTTACCCTTTTTATGTATTGTTAGAAAAGTTAACATTCTTCAAAGACTGAAAAATAAATATTTCTAAATGTTATTCTGAATGTTTAAATGAAGACTGCTGAGTCAAGTACTTGAGAACAGAGAATAACAGTAAGTAAAGATGAAGACTTATGAAACAATGTTTAACTTTTGGGACCTGATATCTCTCAACAGCTGTATTTTGTGACTTCTACAACCGACAAGGACATTGTGAGTGGCATTACAAATCATGTGGAGCCCCTTGTATGAAGACTTGCATGAATCCTTCTGGTGTGTGCTTGAACAACCTGATTGGTTTAGAAGGTAAGGACAGCTCTTTCACCAATAAGTACATTTGAGACTTTACCGCAATGTTTAGACTGGGTCCATACTTATGATGTTGATAGGCTTAAAGAGACTGCTTACCACAATTCCATTTCTTTACCTCCAGGTTGTTACCCTGCTTGTCCACCAGACAGACCATACTTTGACGAAGAGTCTATGCGTTGTGTTGGATCATGTCATTGTTATGATGAGTATGGCGAAGAGTATAAACCAGGAGAGAAGATGCCAAGCGAGCAAAGATGTTCTGTTTGGTAAGGAAACTATAATTCTTTTCTACATAAAAGTATAACTGAACTCTACCTTCTACATTACTCCAACCTGTAATGTCTATAAAACTCCAATGTGTTTTATTTTATGGTGCATTTCAATTGTAAGATTTGTCAAATTTATTGATCTCTAGTAAATTTTTTGGGTGTAGCATGAGCCAAAATAATTTTGAGCGTTGAATGAAGTTCATGTAAAAATATAAACTCCCCGGCAGCTGATGACACCCCACTGCCCCACTGAAAAAACTACAATTTATCTTGTTATAAATGAGAAACAGACACAATTTTTTACACAAAAACATGGCAGCTTTATTAGGGGAAATTACAATGGGAAGGAGGCACACAGCTAAAAGGTGGCGAAGAAAAGTTAGTGTGTAGTCTTACAATAAGAATACCAAAAACCCTAGGACCGTATTCACAGATGCGTGTGTAAAAAGTACAATGGGAAAAGCTTATGCTGTCCCTAGGGGACAGCTTAAGTTTTAGACTACAACTTTATTTGTGGTTTCATAATTTTGCACAGCACAAAACATAATCAAATATTCCCCCCCAAAAGTATGTGGTATGAACAAACTTTGCTTAAATTTAATTTTACATCTCTCATACATAATTAAATTTATTGGCTTTTTAATGTCTACCTCTTACTATAAACCGTATATAACTTTTCATTCCAGTATAAATAAGCAAGAAGTATGGTTACATTTTATTGATCAGATCAGATGTGTTGGGCTCCCTGCATTGAATTTTTTCATAGTACACATTTTTGATATGTTCCCAAGCAACAAAAAAAAACAACAACATATTTGTTAAAAATAGAAATAGCTAGATCAGTAGAATAGAAACTGTATAGCTAAACAGGGCATTTTATTGGATTTGCATAAGCGGAAGTCTGGGCTGGTGCTAGGTCTATGAATACCCTAGATGAAGCTTCAGCTCAATTCCCCCTACCCCAACACACACACATGCACACCTTTTCCCTGCCACCCTTCACATTGCAACACATAGCAGTTGTGGACATATTTTGGATAAAGACATGCAAGTTTTATAAGATATACACTAACAACATAGCTCAACATAGCTCAGCATAGCTCAACACAGCTCAACATAGCTCAACATAGCTCCAAAAAAGAAACAGTACCAGAGACAGAAGGAGGCCCACCTGTATGCATTATATTAATATATATTAAAATAAGGGACAACTGGATTCAGTAACTGCACAGTGTACCCCTCTGTCTTTGCAAAATTCTAAATTCTAACTGCACATTTAATGGAAACAAAAAGAGACACATATATGTAATATCATGCCCTAAAGACCAGGGATCTGATTCAGAGACTGAAAATAAGAGATGAAAGTTACTCCTGGGTAAAACCATGTTGATTGCAGGGGAGTCATATTTCATCTGTTGCAAACTGTATTAGAGTTGAGAGGTGATGTTTCCCAGCCCAAGTCTAATTAGCAGTGCAAAAGTAAAGCTGATCACTATCTGTGTGCAGTAAGCAAATACAAAGATATATCCCTGCATACAAAGAATACAATTAACTTGACTCCCCCTGAAATCAACATGGTTTTGCCCAGGAGTAACTTTCCTTACTTATAATTAGTCTCTGAATCAGGCCCCACAAGTGTTACAAGTTGATATTACTGATAGCTGCAGGGGATTAGCTAAGCAGTGGCTTGTGTGTTTCACATTCCCTGCCAGCATTAGGGTCCCTGATCCCCCCCATGCATTAGGGTCCCTGATCCCCCCCCTGCTGTCCTCTCAGGCCCAGTGCCCTGGGCAGCTGCCCTGAAGCTGCCAAGTAGAAGCAATGGCCCTAGCAGAAGTCCAAACCCTTACTTAAAATAATGAAAGGAAGGAATAGCTGTTAGGAGGAGTTCATAGCCAAAAATGGTGGTACTATAATATATAGGTTTGTAGTTTATCTGTTTTATTTTTTTATTAGAAAATTGCTCACAGAAAATCTAAAACAAGAAAACATAATTGAATTTCTGCACTATATACAAATAGTCACTTTTTCTATACTAATATATTATTGTATTTCCTCCTAGTGAATGTACAAACAATGGCACTGTGTGTACCCAGGCAAAAGGTATGACTTTCAATGCTAAGTTACAATAGGTCAATGATAAAATACAGCACAATGATTATCAAACATAATAAATCATCAGGAAAAATATATAAATATAGAAGAGCTTCAAAATAAAAAGAGCTGAATAAGTACAAGAAGTCTTGACATATATGAAAAAAATTTGGTGGGGGATAAAAATTACATTGCAGTGTAAAGAAATGCTTATTATGGGCTGGATTCACAACCCCGTATATTTTACATACATCCCTAATTTTCTATGCATGCGTGGTAACTATTTTACGCTATCTACATAGCGTTTCGTTTCGTAGATTGCGTACATGCGGTCTTTAAAGACATAGGGCCTGATCCAGACCCACGACCGCAATCGCCCGCGAGCGTAGCGTACGTTCGCCCGGGCGTATAAACTTTCACGCCCATAACACTCCCATTGATTGTACCTGCTTACGCCGGCTGCACCCTACCCTAAGATTTTCCAGCGTACGTGCGAATTTTCGTACCGATACGCTGGTCGTACTGGGCTTAGCACGCCCATACTGTACAATTTAAATGGCTATCCCCGCCTCTGTGTAGTAACTCGAGCGTCCAGACTATCGTCGTAAAAAACGCACGCCCCTTGGGCGAAAAATACGCTGAAAATTCGCTCGCTGTACGCTCATGTCATTCGGTCGACCGGAAGTTGTCATAATGCACATGCGTAGTGCGGTTTTTTTCACGAATTTTTGCTTACGATCAGCGTACTATCGCTTGTGGCCGTAGGTCTGGATCAGGCCCATAATGAAACGCTACGTAGACAGCATGAAATAGTTACTACGCATGCGTAATAACTAAATTCGGAAAATTAGGGACGTGTGTAAAAAAATATGGGGTTGTGAATCTGGCCCTATATTATAAGAGAATATAATACACAATTTAATGAAACACACACATGTAGACAAACAACCATATTATCAATGAAAATAGTATTACAAATGTAAAAGATAAACAGTAGAATTACAAAAAAAAAAATGTCATTTATTGTGAGGGAGAAAGTATCATATTATACCTTACCCTAAACAATGGGGTCATAATACATATTTAGCATTTCACTTGATCTTTCCTTTTGCAATTTGAAACAAACATTTACAAATATTGTATATTTCTTTAATCATTTGTTATATTTTTAAGGATGCTGCAACTATGAAGGAAAAGAATTCCTACCAGGAGATACAGTCTATCACACATCTGATGGAATTGGTGGTTGCATACTTGCTATTTGTTCAGATAACTCAACAGTAAAAACAATGAGTGGAGATTGCCCAGCAACTACAAAGTCACCCACAACATCTGTATTCACTCCTCCAAGAATATCAACTGATGAAAATGTATTTTCAACACCTCCAGGTAGCGAATCTTCATCATCCTCTGAACAAGCTAATTCCAAAAGTACAGAAAAACCAAGTTCAGCTCCTGGATCAGTACCTCCAAGTTCTTCCACTGTTGGCACAGGCACTTCAGCAGGTACTCCCACAGGTATGAATTTTGATAAGTGTGCTCTAGTTAAAGACACTGGGCCGTATTCACAGATACGTTTTTGCGCAGAGTTCCGTGCATATTTTTAGGACTTGATTATTTGCGCATGTGTAGTAACTTAATTTACGCTTTTACGGTGAATTTACACACGGAAGTCCATTAGGCACGTACTTGTGAATCGCATTTGGGGACATATGTGTGGAGGGGGCATGGTTGAAATCCGTACGGGCAAAGTTACGTAAAAGAGGGTGGGGGAGGCATTTAAATGAACATTTGATGTATGTATTATATGCATGTAAATGCACACATAGAGATACGGATGCCCTATGGAGGCATAAGTCATTGCTAACCCGAAAGTGTGAGGGGAGTGTCATGGGCGGGGCTAGCGGAACCCGGTAAGCGGGGTAAGCATCGTAGGGGAGCGCCAAGCCAGAGAGGCGCATCCCTCTGCCACAATCTCCCTCAGGTCCCGACGCAAGAAAATTAAAATAAAAGATCTAAGTTATTTACTATGGCGGCGCCGGGACAAAGCACCATCCGCTCTTCTTCTTTCCTGGCTCCTCCCTGCTCCCTTCTCACTGAACATCAGGCGTGACATCATCATGTCCGACGTTATTAGTGAAGAGCATGCAAAGAGGAGCCAGGACAAAAGAAAGAGGCAGAACAGAAAGAGAAGAAAGGCATAAGTATACAATAAGGGTGGGAAGAGATGTTGGTGCACCTAAACTATGAAGTAGCAGCCAGTAACCTAAAGGGAGTTCCACAAAATTAAGGTAGGGCGCTAATGGAAATTGCAAACTAGATAAAATTGATAAAAATATGTGACCTAACAATTTGGATCATCTAAAAATTCATAAAAATAGTAATCAATAAAGTTCTACTGTTCCACCACAATTGGATGATTTGTAGGGCATTAGAAGGTGAGATGGGGTGAAAGAGATGATAATTATTTAAATAACGGTAAATAAAGTTGATTATAAAGTGCTGAAGTGTAATTACTGCAGTTAATAAAGTTAATAAAGAAGGTCTCTGAAAGAATGATAAATAACTAAATAAAATGATGAGTAATGAAACTAAAATTAATTAGTAAATACAGTGATTGTGAGTTAAACCTAAACAGTCTGGATATATATATTCCAACTATTAAAATGATCAAGTGACAACAGTTGATATTCTAAAAACCAGTAGAAAGGTGGATCATACTAAATTCATAAAAAATACAGTCCCAACAATTTGAAAATCCTACAGCGCTCCTATATGTGCCCAAAATCTAAAACGTGATTCTAATAATTTCAATAGAAGGGTAGATCATGAAGCTGGACTTCCCCACCTCGTGCCCCGATCCTAATGCAATAAAATAAAGTAAGTATTTATTCCAAAACAACAATAACTTAAAAGAAAACAACCATCATATGTAAGAAAGAGGCTAAGCGGTGCGGCGAGAAGAGAAGGTAAACAAAGGCTCTTTTTCAGGTCCACACACCTCGGCACAGTGTGATGATAAAGAGGCACAGTGTGAGCATGAAGGGGCACAAGATGATGAAGGAGAATAATTTTATGATTTGTATTTAAAGGACATTATTAAATTAACAAATAATGTATAAAAGGGGAGGGCGCAAATTTATTTTTTGCAGGGGGGCGCCAGACATGCTAGCACCGGCCCTGGTCATGGGTGTTGCCTTGCCACGTATATGCGTATAATTGCGTACCTGTAACTAACGGATCTGTGAATACGGCTTACTATCTCATGTTTGAAAGGCAACCAATTGATTTTTCATTTCTGTTTATAAAGCTGTTATTATCACCTCATTTTGGGCCAGATCCCGACATGCGTATGTCAGGACAGTTACGCACACAGGGCCAGATCCAGGCCTAAGTGCAGTTTAAGTACGATCTCGTAGAGTATTTACGTGATCGTAAGTACTATGCACTCCCCCAGGCACTCCCCTCGGCCTTGCGTAATTACGGTCGTCCATTCGTGCACATTTACGAGGCAGGTACATACGATCAGAGTTACGACACCTAACATCTGCTGCGCACATGCACAGTTTATACAAAAAGTCAAAGATACGCAAGTGGCTAGCGTAAAAACGCTTTCATAATAAAATCAGGATCTGGCCCACAAAGTGCGTAAGTGGCCTGATTTGAATCAAAATAGGGCCAATCTTAGCGGGGGCCATTCTTAGCGGGACCCCAACCAATTTTGCATTTGTGTGTGCTCAAACAACTCATTTCCATTAAGCCAGCAGAGGTGAGTTGTTTGAGCATACACATATGCAAAATGCAGTTATTTTCCGCTCCTTACAACCATTTTTCAGAGGTTCGGATCCAGTCCAATATCCAAAGCCCAATCACCCTAGAAACTACAAAATCTAGTGCCCCATAGTGCTCCTAATCATAAAATCAATTAGTTGGATCAACGTAGCTTCTGCTTCAATGTTTACTGAAGTACTTATTGCTTTAAGAAGAACCTTGTGATAAGGAACATCTAAAATATTTAAAATTTGCTTGAATGTTATTGAGTTATCAAGAATAACCTTCTTAACACTCTTACCCCTAGATTTCTGACTCATAAATAAATAATTATAGTTTGCCCCTCTGCTGTCTGTCATTGTAATGTGATAACATTTTTTCTATCTCTTCTTAACACACAGAACAAATAACCACTAGTAGGGAAAAAACATCCCAGGGAACAACAGAATCCTTAGAACCAGGTTCTACAAAATCTCCCTCTTCAGCTCCATCTACCAGTACACAATCTACTAAAACACCTGAACCTATTACATCCATTGGCTCAACATCATCTGTAACTACCCTTTCACCAGCAGTCTGTGTATATAAAATGGAATGTCATTGGACACCCTGGTATGATAACAACAAGCCAAGTTTAAGTAGTGACGGAGGAGATACTGAAAGTATTGTAGAAATAAAATCAAAGGGATTACCAGTTTGCACAGACAAGGAAGTTGAAGACAATATTGAATGTGAAGCAATAGACAATAAAGGGGAAACCATTGTTGTTAACAATCAAAATGTTAGTTGTAATCTAAAAGATGGATTGAGTTGCAAAAACAGAGAACAAATCAACAAAGAGAATTGTTACAACTATAGAATAAGAGTTTTGTGTTGTGCAAAATTTTGTGAACCTGTACCAATGACCATTATTACAAAACCTGAATCCTCTGAGTTTATAACCACTTCAGTTGAAACCACAACCCATGGAACAAAAACAATATCATCAACACCAGAAACCAAACCTGCAAAGTTTCCAGCTACAGGTAAACCATCTACAGAAAATACACCAACATCATCTAAAATTACCACTTCTACTTCACCAACCACAGCATGTGTACATAGAATGGAATGCCGTTATACTCGCTGGTACGATGTTCACAGACCTAATCAGAAAAGTGATTGGGGGGACAGTGAAAGTCCCGAAGAACTTAAATCTAAAGGTTATGACATATGCACAGATCAAGAAGTTGAACATAAAATAGAATGTGAAGCTGTTGACCATCAAGGAGTAACAATTGCTAATAATCAACAAATTCTTATTTGTGTGCTAGGGATTGGATTGACTTGCAAGAACAGAGATCAGAAGTTAAAAGAAAAGTGTCATAATTACAGAATAAGGGTTGAATGTTGTACAGCATACTGTGACCAAATAGTGCCCACAACAATTACCCCTTTTGCGACTCAGTTATCAACATCTTCATCATCCTATTTTACAGAACCTGGCACATCTACTGAAAACTGTGAGAAAGTTAGAGTATCAGAATGTCGCTGGACTGAATGGTTTAATGAAAATAAGCCATCTGCAGATAAAGATTGGGAAGATACTGAGAACTCCAAAAATCTGAAAGCTAATGGAAAAGTGGTTTGTAAGGAGGGTGAAATTGAAAACCAAGTTGAGTGCAAACCTGAACAATATTCTAAATTAAATTATGAAAATACTGTTCAAAAAGTCACCTGCAGTGTAGAGAAAGGACTAATTTGTAGAAATAAAGATCAGTCAGGAGAAAAATGTCATGACTACAGTATTAGAATGGAATGCTGTTCTGAAAACTTTGCAAAATCATGTGGAAAAACCACCTCACCTTCATCTACTGAAGTGACTAATATTACAACAACAACATCCATAATAAAAGCTTCCTCACCAGGTTCAGAAATCTCCCCACCATCAACCATATCTACAGGCACAAAAACCCCTGTCACATCTTCTGAAACTACTGAAAGCTCATCATATTTTCAAACCACTGCTTCTGGTAGCCAATCACCTCTTGAAACAAATTCAAATATTCGTACATCAGCTGCTAAATCTCTTGGCAGTACATCCACTGTTGAAACCTTTACTCCTGGGGGTCAAATAGCCGGGGAAACATCTTCAACTAGTGGTACATCAACATCCCAACCTCCTGGCAGCCCATCATCTCTTGGAACCACTACTCCAGGTAGCCAAACACCTGGAGAAACACCTTCAACCTCTGGTACATCACCAACCCAACCTTCTGACTTAACCACATCTCCTTTGTCAACATCTTCTGAGATAACTCCAGGCACTACAGCAGCTATTACCCCTGAAGAAAAAGCTCCCGGATCTCCCATAGATTTCACCTCCATCACTGGTAATGACGCAAGCATAATAACTGTTACTTCAACTACTGGTACAACAGTTCAAGCAGTTGGTATTTTGCCTCTTACCACATCTTCTACATCTACAACCAGTAGTACCATAATACTGGCAACAACTAGTGGACCTGATATGTCTACAGCTTCATCACCTTTAGAACGTACAAAGGAACCTCAAGATCGCACAATATATTGTTCCTGCAAAATAAAAGATCGTTTTTTTTCTCCAGGTAAGAGTTGATATACCATATTTTTTAAAATAATTTTTTCAAATTTCATTTAGTTTGTAACTTTTCTCGTAGAGTATTCTTCTTCTACTTCTTCATCATCATCATCATCACCATCATCATCACCATCACCATAAAATTAATAATAATTATAATTATAATTATAATAATTATAATAATAATAATATGTTTATGGAGCTTTTTATTTGCAAAAATTGCATTATATGATAATTACAAAATGCACTTTGTAATTATCTTCTGTTCTTCTTCATGGATATCTATTCTAAATACATTTGCTGTTCTTTACAATTAGTAAATTTTGTTTTCTCATAGCTGTATGTTATGGAAATATTTGGTACAATTACTAAGAATCTAACTAAATTGCTAAGTTATGAAAGACTTGTGAAAGTCAAGGATTGTGCTAAGCAGCATGTTATACAGTATGTAATATAGCAACATAGGACCTGATTCACACTTAAGAACACGATAGGTTCCTAAATATACGCAACTAATAGCGATGAAACTCCCTCGGCACGCCCTCGGTTTTCAGGTTCTTATGTGACTTACGAGTGCCATAGGGCTCCCTTAACTGTAGGTTCACATTTCAATGCGTAAGGCGTCTATTTAGGAACGCAAGTGCATAACCGCGCCTTTGTTGCATGATTTAAATGCCTCTCTCCACCCATTTCTGCGTATCTTCCTATTTACTTATTCATAGAACGTCCATTTCTGCAAATGTTACTACGAACCTGCAGACTTTAGGTGCGCAGTGCATAAGTATGTGATTTACGCACATAAGTCCGTTAATAGCGTAGAAAAGTTACTACGCATGTGCAGTCGATCCGTTCTTAAAAATAGCACCTAAAATCCGAAGCACAGAAATTGCGAACATAAGTCCAACGCAAATAGCGTATGAAAAAATTACTACGCATGCGTATTTCATCCATTCTTAAATATACGCACCTAAAATCGGAAGCATTCTTAAGTGTGAATCAGGTCCATATTTACAACAATGTCCAGCATAGAATAATTTCAAAACATTTCATAAAAGTTTTTTTATTGACAATGAAGAAATGGTGCACATTAACAACACAGAAAGTTTATTAATTTACTAATTGCTATGCCCATCTCTAATCTGCAGTAATAGACCCAAAATAATTCTGTTGTATAGCTTAAGTGTAGTGAGATCGAGTTGGGTCTGCTTTTCAACATGCCTTATAGACCAGACAAATCAATAAGATCAGTCCTACAGTAATGAAATGTATTTTTCAGAATTATTTATTTGGTGGTTGATTTGATCCTGTATATCTCCAACATTAAGTTGGAATGAAAATAAAAAATGTCTAAACAATTTATCAACAAAAGTATGTTTTAATTGTACATAGCAAAGGTTTTAAGAGCAGAATAATAATTATTTATCAATAAATTTCTGTATCTTATGCAATTATTTTATCTTAATGGTATTTATTTGAACTGTAATTCTTACTTTCTTACTTTCCATGATTCAGGTGAAATAATCTACAAGACAGCAGACAAGGAAGGTTGTGTATTTTATGTAGTTTGCAGCTCATCATGTAAAATTGATCGGTATATGGGAGAATGTTCAACACCAGGCACTACACCAGAGGTAACTATCACCAGTGAGGAGAAAACTGTCATTTTGGATCTCATCTACGGTAAACCATCACTAACCAGAACAAGGCCAAGAAAAGTTCCTCCTCCCGGACCATTTACTGCAGAATCACTTGAAAAACTTTTTACTTCCGAAGAAGATTGTAAGTATGAACTATGCTGCAGTTTTTCTTTACCAAACAGTATTTATAAGTTACACACAAAATGGAAGTTGCTCAATCAATTTATAGGTAAATGCAAACAGGTGCATGAAAGGCTGGGGTAATGTGCTAGCAACAGAAACAAAGGAAATGCCCCAGCAACATTGATCTGTAGATCCCAGATCCGTAGGGTTTAACAGATTACGCTCCTGTGTGAGTGTAGTTACACACAGTTATGCCGGCTGAAGTTAGAGTAGCCTTCAACTGGCGTAACTGTGTGTAACTACACTCACACAGGGGGAGTGCACCAGAGCTACGCTGGCCGTACTTACGGAAAGCGGACCAGCGTAGATCCTAACTCTAGCAATGAGAGTCCCAATGTTTGATCATATGTATATTTTTTAAATTAAGAGCCAAACTTACCTTAGGAGAAACCCCTTAAAGCCTCCAAAACAGCTGCTGTGGAACAACTCCCCCTCTCAGCTGCTGCTCCAAGTATTTATAAGTTAGTAATGCAAGCTTTCAACATTTGAATTCCTGTGAATTCCTTAAGGCATAATTATCTTGCAGTGTATTTGTCGTAAATCGTTCTGACCCTGTGATTGTATAAGTGCAGGAACATGTTATGCAATATACTTATTGCTTTCAACAATTCCTGTGAATTCCTTAAGGCATAATTATCTTGCAGTGTATTTGTCGTAAATCGTTCTGACCCTGTGATTGTATAAGTGAAGTGCAGG
>WWET01002164.1:214994-233078 GCA_011038615.1 Limnodynastes dumerilii
TTCCCTACAGCACTTGTACAGGAGGCAAGTGGAGCTGCCTTGAGAATGCATGTGCAGGAACCTGCGCTATCGAGGGAGGCTCTCACATCACCTCCTTTGATCTTACTCGTTACACCTTCCATGGAGACTGCAGCTATATATTAGCTAAGGTAAATAGAAAACTGGGCATTCCTAGGCACCTAATGCTATTTGTGTCTTCTCCTATGTCTTGTAACCAACACAAACAAAATGGGTGCTGCTGGCTGACACCAAATAGAATTGCTGTTGAATCACTGATTTAACGTCAATAAATGTCTAATTTCTCTTCCTCCAGACGTGCTACAACACTACATTCAGTTTGCTGGGAGAAATCCTCACATGTGGTTTGACTAATACAGAGACGTGTCTGAAGAGTGTGTCTCTCAGCTTGAATGATGGGAAAGATGTAAGTCTGACAGTGTAATTAAGTATCAGATCAGTAATGTTCAGGACAAACTAGATTGAGATTGTTTCTGGGCATTAACCTCTCAAAACCTTCTGTTGCTGCAGTTCATCTATGTGAAACCATGTGGCAGTGTATATGTCAACTCACTCTACACCCAGTTGCCCGTCTCATCAGGTATGTTACGTTTAAATTAGCAAGAAAACTTTTTTTTAAATAGGAATCTGGTTATTTTTCCTAGAATGTGCATGTACTCTGCAGTAACACATATTTCCAGGAGATGGTGCTGTAAAAAAAAATGTTTCTCATGACAGTATGAATTGCATGTAATTGACACATAAGTTTGTATGAGTATATACATTGTTATTATTCATAAAACTAACCATGCTGATCACCTTTTTCTTCCTTAGCCAGTGTCACCATCTTCAAACCTTCCTCCTTCTTTATCATTGTGCAGACCAATTTTGGTCTCCAACTGCAGATACAGATTGTTCCCACCATGCAAATTTACATTAACTTGGACCCTTCTTATAAAAATGAAGTCTGCGGTAATAACACATTATTTTTTCTATAAAATCCATAACATTGTAGCTTTGTAGGGGAGCAGGTATTGCAAGAACATCATACATAGGCAAAAACATAAATTATAGTTTTTTGTCCACTAAAACTGTTTACACACAAGTAGCTGTGATAATCCAATGAAAATTGAAATTGTCATATTATAGCATAATGATAGTATAATTTCATTAAAATAAAATATTATTTGTACTTATTCCCATATTATTAGTGGATTGTATTTATAGATAGTATTCATAGATAGTACTGTATACCTTGCAGGACAGATTAAGACATATCAGAGTAGGATAATGACATTTACTGAATTCATATAAACCTAATTTTTCCTAGGTCTTTGTGGAAACTTTAACAACATACAAGCTGATGATTTCAAGGTTCTGAGCGGAGTGATTGAGGGAACCGCTTCTTCATTTGCCAACAGCTGGATGACTCAAGCAAACTGTGCTCTCATCACAAACAGCTTTGAAAATCCATGCGCCCTGAGCATTGAGAATGGTAAGATACACAATATATACAATATAAGAATATAAGTGGGATATCGCTAACAGAATTAAATAGCTGGCTAATAACATATAATGTTAAAGTTAATAGAGATATTACATCCATTGATTTTTATATAAAAACTGCATTCATAGTCCACATAATATATATTGGATAATCTCCCCTTACTGCAAATTGGTCATGTGTATTAGATACCACCAGACATCCACAAATACTTTTATTCAGGTCATAGTAGAATAATGAGACTTCAAAATTATGTCTGTCTTTCTATCTATCTATTAGATATTACAGTTAATATGTAATAATAAGTTAGTAATAGAACACTATATTTTATTAGTAATGCACATTTTATAAACTGTATATTAAATTGCCTTCTTTACCAGAAGATAGACAGACAACATATATTGTTAGTGGACCACTAGGTGGCTGTATCTACAAAGGACAAAAACAGTACTCCTGTGAATATTGGACATGTAAATTACATTTTGTACTTACTTGAAATGTAAGGTTAAGCTGATATTTCTTGTTTTATCCGCTTAACCTGCATTTCCATTCTATAGGAGTAATGATTAGTCAATTAAAGTTTAATCAGTATTATCGTTTTCCTAGAGCTATATGCCAAACACTGGTGCTCAATGTTAAGTGATCCACAAGGAGTGTTTGCTGAATGTCATTCAAAAGTTAGCCCAGATGTCTATACACAGGTAATGTAATTTCACTTTTTTTGTACTGTTCTTTGTCAGTGCTAAATGTCAATAAAGTTGTACTTTACACCTGTTGACTAGAAGGAGCCATTTTGAGTGCTTATACTATATGGGCTGGATCCAGACCTTGTTAAGTGCATGAACTTAGTTACTCCTGGGCTAAACCATGTTGATTGCAGGGGAGTCATATTTCATCTGTTGCAAACAGTATTAGTGTTGAGAGGTTATGTTTCCTATCTCAAGTCTAAATAATAGTGTGATAGTAAAGCTGGTCAGTATCTGTGTGCAGTAATCAATTTAAAGATATATCCCTGCATGCAAAGAAAACAATTAACTTTGCTCCCCCTGAAATCAACATGGTATAGCCCTTGAGTAACTAAGTTCATGCACTTAACAAAGTCTGCATCCAGCCCATAATGTCTCTTGGCTTGACATTATTGAGACAAAAGCATGTGTGATATAAAACAGGACTCAAAAGGCTTGATTTACTAAGCTGCTGGAAAAGAACATTTGATATGTTGCCCATAGCAACCAATCAGATTCTAGCTCTCACTTTTCTATTACATACTAGAAATTGTCAGCTACAATCTGATTGGTTGCTATTGGCAACATCTCCACTTTTTCATTCCTGCAGCTTAGTAAATCTGGCCTAAAGTGAGGAAGTATATCATACCATCACTTCTCCCACTGATTTAAGTGAAAAGCACTAAATCCCTATTCACTTCTATTATTTCTAAATGTCCATACCACCACTTCTAAATTTCCACTTCAACCATTGATTTAAAATAGCCATAGCAACCAATCACATTCTAGATCTCATTTAACCATTGCATACTAGAGAATGTCAGCTAGAATCTGATAGGTTGCTATGGGCAACATCTCTACATTTCCAAACCCGCAGCTTAGTAAATCTGGCCCTAAATCTTTGTTACTACTGTAAATTGATTATTTATTTTAGTGGAGACTTTCTTATAACTGATTTCTTACTGTCTCTCCAGAACTGTATGTTTGATACATGTAACTGTGCCAATAGTGAACAGTGCATGTGTGCAGCACTGTCTTCATATGTCTATGCCTGTGCCATGAAGGGCATTATTCTGAGTGGATGGAGGCAGAATGTCTGCAGTAAGTATGACAGAAGTTTCCATTATTCTTGCATTGAAAGTAAGTGGCAGTAACTAACATTGGGATAGATCCAGAACTAAGCACGCTAGCGTATTTACGCTAGGCGCTGACGTAAAAACGTTATTTTGTATGAACTGCGCATGCGCGGCAGATGTTACGCCACGTAACTCTTAATGTACGTACCTGACTTGTGTCAACAGCGTAACTAAGAAAGAAGGGGCGTGACAGGCACGACACCCGTAATTACGCTTCAGAGGCGGGGTGAGGCATTTAAATCGTACACTATGGGCGTGCTTAGGCAATTACATACGTGAAGCCTATACGTACGTCAGTACTTACAGTGTGTTAAGCTAAGGTAGGGTTCGGCAAGCGTAAAAAGGCCAAAGTACGTACAAGCGAGGGGAGTGCCTAGGGGAGTGCATAGTAAATACGCTAGCGTAATTATGCTACGCGATGAAACGTAATGGCAACGTAGCTCTGGATCTGGCCCATTGTGTGCATATCAGTTGTAAACAGTTGCAATTATGGCTGTATAGTGCTTCGAAAAGTTCACAAACAATCCGTATGTGATGTTGTTTCTACTTTATATGCTATAGATCAATGATAGATTTGTTATATTTATAAAGAACGTTTTTTTTTGTTATTGTTTTTATATTACAAAATTAATTTAATTTCATTATGACCCAATATTTTCTGTTCTTAATAGAAAATTGAATATGCTAAAATAAAGACGTTTTATACTTAGCCTGTTATAATATACTTCAATTGTAAAAATACATAAATTCCATTTGTCACATAAGTTTGTACATTTAAAGTATTAGACATTTATTAGAGATAAATTAGAGAGCTTCAAATGACAAATTAATAATTATATGAACTGAGATTTGTGAAACTTTACATAGTATATTAACAAATATTTAAAGGATTAAAGATATATAAATATATGAATAAACAATATAGATATGAATATAGGAGGACCACTGGATTTCCTGATTATCTCCCCATTATCTCCAATTTGTACTACAGTATATGGCAAATCTGCTTCATACAATTTCTAATAATACAGGCACATAGTAGCTGGTAAGCAATTAATTGGATTTATAAGGAATAATTGATGAACATCTGCTAACAGTGTCTGCTTTACCACCTTAGCTTCCTACACAACCACCTGCCCTGCAACTCTGGCATACAGTTACTCAGTCAGCACCTGTCAGCCTACCTGTCGTGGCCTCAGTAGCCCTGACATCACCTGTGACATCTCCTTTGTCCCCATTGATGGCTGTATTTGTCAGAATGGGACTTACTTGGATGACAGCGGTAGATGTGTGCTTCCATCAGCCTGTTCCTGTTACTATAGGGGTACAGCAATACCACCAGGAGAAGTTGTTCATGACAATGGAGCTATATGGTAAATAGAATTTCTGTATTATCATCTGGTGTGTGGGTCTGTAGACATTAAAAAGATTTAGTTATGGGTGTTTACAGCTGAGAAGTATGGAACCGTATTTTCATATATTATAATGTTATATCCTAAACTTCACTAGAAAAAAAACACTTTTGTTTACTTTAAATTCTCTTTTCATAAATGTCCTGAAGCCGGATGCAGTCGCATGCTAGAAATTTACACCCATTCTCTTCTTCGTTATGTCTTTTAATCGTAAATGGTCAGATGTTTTGTGTGTAGCGTGGACATGGGTGTATCTATGGGTCCAGCACCCCTGGCAAAGTAAGGGACTGGCACCCGGCACCCCCCCACCCCCATTATCCATTTACTCTCAGTACTCCCATCATGTGCCTCCAGCACCTCCCCCCCAGTGCTACCATCATGTGCCTCCAGCACCTCCCTCTGCAGTACTCCCATCATGTGCCTCCAGCCTCCCCCCAGTACTCCCATCCTTCACGTGCACACCTCTCACGGAGGAGTCAAATTGGGTCCCTCCGTCAGACTGGCCACCGATATAAACTTTGAAGTGTGCGCCTCTGATCACAGATATTTCACCCCCAGATCTTTTCTCACTGCGCCTAAAAACAAATAATGGTGACACCACACCTCTACCGCCAAAGCGAGAACACGCCAGAGTTCCCCAATGCCATTATGTGCGCCGCTGAATGACCTTGAACTGCAGTAGCAGAATTAATACAAACTATAATATGAGGCGTTCAAGCCAATTCCCCCCCATGCAGCGTCTCAGAACTGAGGAAAATTGAAAACGCCCCAGTACTCCCATCATGTGCCTCCAGACTCTAGCCCCCCCCACCAGGTTGTCTTACCTTACCTGTGTCCTCCGAGCAGGACTGCGGCTAGAATTGAAGTCCCGTGGTGGCCGAGACTTGTGAGGGACATGAAGTCCCGCGGTGGGCGAGACTTGCAAGGGAAATGAAGTCCCGCGGTCACAGAGAAGCCTGTGACTGCGGGTATCCTAGCAAGCAGTCAGCCCTAATTTTAAAAGCATCCAGCTGCATTCTGGCTCCAGACCAGCGCTGCACTAGTCGACACTATCTCTTAGCCACGGGTGGCATTGCCGGACGGCTCCCCCCTTTAGCTGGTGCCCCTGGCAGGTGCCATCCTGGCCAGGGGGGGGGGGGGGGGGGGGGGGGGGGAAATGACTCTGAACGTGGAATCATGTTAACTACTTCAAAAACTACAAATTCATGTAACGGTAAATCTGTCATCAGCATTAACATGTTCAATTTCTTGTAAATGATGTATTCCATGCTTATTACGCTTTACATTTTGTTTATAGCACATGCTCTTCTGGAAAACTAGACTGCATTGGAAGAACGGAAGTAACAGGTGTGTTTTTGCTTTGTATGTGTTTATGTTTGTGTTGTTGTGATCTAAGTGCCTTTATCTCACTCAGACTATTAGAAGGATTGAGATTGAGATCAAGGATTTATTACTGTAAATATATAAGAGCTTGAGTGTATTTGGTTGTGGAGGGCTTAATGGTTCTTTGCTGACACCAATGTCATTCTTGCAGTGTGTGCTGCCCCAATGGTCTACTTTGATTGTACTAATAAATCAGCAAATACTAAAGGAGCAGAATGTCAGAAGAGTTGTCAGACCCTCGACATGCAATGTGTAAGTGATATTAATAGGTGTATCTAACTAATTAATGTGGGTAATGGGGACCAAGGAGATTCTTACCCTGGATTCCCACAATTAAAGTCACATGGGGCTGGATCCTGAACTCCAGCCGACAGGGGACTTACATAAGTCATTTGCGTAAGTCCTCTGTCAGGGAACATGTGCAGATGCGCGCGCCAGATGTTCCCTGTGCGTAAGTACTAACGTATCTAACAAACGTTACGTATGTCAGTACTTACAAGGAAGAGGCAGACCCTTTACTCACGATGAAGGGCAGGGATAGCCATGTAGGCGGGGATAGCTTTAAATGGAGGGTCTAGGGCGGGGAAAGCCCCGTTATGACTAGGTCTGCAGACGTCGTAAAAGTTAAGGTAAGAATCTTTACACGTAAGGGTCCAGATTTCCTACTGACAGCAGAGAGTGCAGGGGGCATAACTTTACTTAACGCTTTACGTGGATCTACCCCATGGCCACTATATTGGCAGGTCTCTCTTAGGACCTTCACCCATAAAAGACCTGATCCAAATTTTTGTGCATGTTCCACCCCATCAAACAGATCTCCTAGTATACGGAAGAGAGTTCCATATTGTAGGAGATTTGTAGCGTAACATCTGCCGCGCGCATGCACAGCCGTAACGTTGATGGAGACTTATGCTACCGACTTGTGTGAGTCCCTCGATGTTACTAATTCTGGATCAGGCCCAAAGACACAATTGATTAACAGAAACGCCAGCTATTTTTTGGAAATACTGTTTCATGTCATAATGGCTGCCTCCACCATGTCCAGTAAATTCATTTCCAATACATTAGAAATGATCAGCAACAATAAAAAGTGTTTTGTAATGGTACAACAGATTGTAAAGTTAAACTTATTTATATTTCACAGCAAATTCATTGCTTTGACCGTTGTTTCTTAATGTCCTTTACAGTACAGCACACAGTGCATCTCAGGCTGCATTTGCCCCGATGGCTTGGTAGCGGATGCTAAAGGTTCATGTGTGACAGAAGATCAGTGTCCTTGTATTCACAACAATAACGTCTTTTCTCCAGGCTCTCAAATCAAAGTGCAATGCAACACCTGGTATGTAACAAAAGCTCTATTCTATGATGACAGTGACTATTTCAGTATGTCGTTCCAACTGAGAAATCAACAGCATAGAATAGAGGGAAAATAATAATATTAAATAAAAACATGCATACCATTCAAACTGTGAACAGGGATCTTCCACAATGCTAAAGGCCCTTCATGTTGCATAGGGAGAGGAATAAGTAGCAGAAAGAGAGAAGTAGTGATGCCCCTTTATAGACTGTTGGTATACCCTCACCTAGAATACTGTGTTCAGTTCTGGAGGCCATATCTCCAGAAAGACATAAATACATTAGAGACTGTGCAAAGAAGAGCAACTAAAATGGTCCATGGCCTTTGTAACAAATCATACCAAGAAAGGCTAGAGGAACTAAACATGTATAGCTTGGAGCAGAGAAGGGGGAGGGGGGATATGATAGCAGCTTTCAAATATATCAAGGGTTGTGACTGGCTAGAGGAGGGTGGCATTATTCAAAGGAAGAGGAGGGAGGTAGATTCAGAGGAAATATGTGGAAAAATGACTTCACTGAAAGGGTGATAGATAAGTGGAATAGCCTCCCATCTGAGGTGGTTGAGGATAACACAGTAGAACAGTTTAAACATACTTGGGATAAATATAAGGATATCCTAAATCACAATCAAAATTAAGAGTAAATAGTGTCTAGGGTCAATATAGTTTTAAATAAACAACTGGGCAGACTGGATGGGCCATGTGGCTCTTATCTGCCGTCACTTTCTATGTTTCTATGTTATGTCACTAGGACCAATGGGAGAGAAGGCAAACAGGAAGCACTTTAATTTAGACTTAGATCATCATGATGTTCAGCTACCTATTGCTGTGATTGTGGGGAATAGGTTCTGCCGGTTGACAGGCATAGGTGCGACGTGCCAGGCATATCCTATTCCCTGTGATGACAGGAATAAACACAAAGGGCCTGATCCAGAGCTACGCTATGCTGTACTTCGTAAGTATGGCCAGTGTAGCTCATAAGCACTCCCCCCGACACTCCCCCTTTCCCGGCGTACTTACCCACTGTTATGGTCGCTGAAGGCTACCTTAACTTCAGCCGGCGTAACAGTGGGTAATTACGTCGGGAAACAAAGTGTAACCCCCTAACTCAGCCCTCCCTAATTTCCCTCCACCCGCCTACCTTCCGTAACTACAGTATAGTTACGGTGCTGCACGCTCCTTCGTCCATAACTACGATGTAGTTACGGATCCCTGATTCAGGGCACCCTGAAAAATCGATTACGATTCAGGGCACCCTGAAAAATCGATCTGCGCATGCAACATCTGCCCATTGCATGCGCAGAATGGTAGAAATGCCGTTCTTATGCATACGGCTGCTGTAAAAATGATGGCGGCCGTAGGTCTGGATTCTGCCCCAAAGTGCACCTATTTTCGTTTGTTACAGTAGCTGAACTTGATATATTTTATCTTGCACCTTTATGGGGGACGAGATAAAATCTGTGATGTAGATTCCCTCAATGAGCCATTCCATGAGGCACATCGCGCAGAGTAGATCAGCTCTGATTTGATTGGTAAGAATTCAAATTATTGCCAGTGATACCTGACAGTCCTATGTTAGGCCATAATCTGATCCTGAAATAATGACTACGCAAGCTTAGGAATGCATGTGTTACAATATCATTCATTGGCTGAAAGACTGCTCATTGTGTAAACATGACCGTTTGCCAGGTCACTGAGGTGTAGAATAAAGAGAATGCCTAAAAATAGTATTCCAGTGTATCTAAATGAAAATCACGAATGTGAAATACACTCAATGCTTTGTTCCCATGCTCCCCAACCCATGAGACGAGAAAGTTCGTAAACACCAATTCTATAATTCATTGAATGCAAGTGACTGTGATCAAAAGTAACTGGATCACGGCATTTCCCACCTGGCAGATGTAGACAGAGTAGTTGGTGCGTAATGGGTGCATTTTATCAGCAATCTACAGTCCTTGAATAATCATTTTGTACATAATGAAACCAGTGGACAGCTTTCAGAAATATTTTCTTGACACTGTTCCAAGATACAACTTGTATTGGTAATCCAATGAAAAAGAACATGACATAGTTAATGGGGTATTTGCTTGGATAGTAGTTCTCCATCATAAGACTGTAAAGCTTGTGCTATATTAATACAATATATTTAATGTTAAATATTGAAAATAGTGTTATTTTTCCTCGCAGTACTTGTCGAAACCGTAATTGGGAGTGTACTGGTGAGTCGTGCTTGGGAAGCTGTACAATATATGGAGACGGTCACTACATTACATTTGACACCAATAGATACACCTTCAGTGGAGACTGCGAATATACATTGGTTCAAGTAAATCATTTTTATAATAATTTTTTTCTGTCTTTCCTCCCAGTGCTGCATAATACATTTAGAAAATTATAGATTTGAATTTTAAAGTTTCTAATTCAGCCCTGTGGATATATTCTAACATACATTTCATGCTTTATCCATGTCAGGACTACTGTTCTAGTGATCCTTCTAATGGAACATTCAGAGTTATTACAGAGAACATTCCATGTGGTTCAACAGGAACAACCTGCTCTAAGTCCATCAAGGTCTTCCTGGGCGTAAGTTATTCAGTAATTGGTATAATTAAATTAAAATCCCATTTTCCTAAAATATAGTTCTAGTTATAATAATAAAAATATTTCTTCATTTTCTAGAATTATGAACTTATACTGAGTGATGCAAAATTTGAGGTTGTAAAACTTGATTCTGGGGAGTATGTGCCATACAAGGTTCACCAGATGGGCATCTACATGGTGATTGAAGCTCTCAATGGATTGGTTTTGGTGTGGGATACGAAAACTACCATCTTCATCAAGCTGGAGACACATTTTCAGGTACCTTACTTTAATAGATAATTGAAATTTAACAACCCTTAAAATTAAGACATTTTCGGGGCCTTCATTTCATATATATTCTTTTGTTTTATCCACAGGGAACAGTATGTGGACTGTGTGGTAATTACGATGGAAACGCAATGAATGATTTTACCACTAGAAGTATGTCTGTGGTAGGAAATGTAGTTGAATTCGGCAACAGTTGGAAACTTTCTCCAAGCTGCCCAGATGCAGTGGACTTAAAGGACCCTTGTTCCCTAAACCCCTACAGAAAATCTTGGGCCCAGCGACAATGTAGCATCATCACAGGCTCTACATTTGGTGCCTGCCACGCTTTGGTATGATTTACTTTGTTTTAGAGTACAGTTCTTAAACATTCTAAACTTCACTTCACAATCATACAACTTAAATGATGATAAAAAATACTAACAACATGTAAATTGTGATAAGGACAGCAATACACATTTTAAGTGCTAATAACACAGACTTTGGACTGGATCTAGCATTTTATAAAGAATACACACTGTAGGTCCTTCAAGGCAAGAAAATTTGACCCTGAGATACAGGCCCGTATTCACACCTAAGAAGCTTTTGCTTCTTAGATGCGTATATTTAGTAAATGACCTACTACGCATGCGTAGTAGGTCATTTAGCGATCTACATACCAGTTAGGTACGTAGATTTCTTCCGTGTGGTCTTTAAAAACAACACGGAGTAGTTTAAGTAGAAAGAGGTGGCGTAATGCTGCTTCGGGGAGTGTTTAGGGAGAAGTGGGAGGGATTTAGATTGGCCAGGAAGAGTGGGGGGGAAGAGGCAGGGAGAGGAAAGGTCTGTGCTTAGTCTTCTTCTTAAGAAGAACACTATGCATGGATAGATAAGGTAGCCCTATGGCACTTGTAAGTGCCATAAGGTATCTAAAAATGGGGGGCAGGGTGGGGGAGGGGACCGGAGAAGTGTGAATCCGGTTCACTGTGTGTAGACAGTCTGCACAGGAAATGTCTACAACCAGAAGTAGAAGTTGACTGTACCACCCCATGGAAAGGAAGTGACTTAAGTCTGGAAGGAAGGGGGTCAGTGGCACCTTTTCCCATCTTGTATGTGCACATTGCAGGGAAGCTCTCAGTGGCTGGAAGATTAAAACAGCTCTCAGATCTCTGTGTACGAGTGCTGAGTGCTGTTTCAGCTGCTGGCTAAAGTATTTATAAACAGCATCCAGTTCTTATACATGGAGATCTAAGCCCTGTGCTATGCTGCCAGCCTCTGACTTAAGAGTTCAGTGAGTGCAGGGTGGGTGGCTGTCACAGGCCCTTGTATAATCTGGGCCCCAAAGTAGCTGCAGCCCTTGCACCCTCGGAAGTTACTCTGTTGACTACAAAGTTTCAACTTGCATAAACATAGATATAGGTAGTAATGCAGCATTCTAAAAAGTATTTGTGGCTTGTTAATTGTTGTGTTTTTAGTAGTCTATATTGCATTCTTTTTAAGTATAGATAATGGTTATTTTTTATTCTGTTTATTAAAAAAATATTATTTAAAACACACCCTTTATGTTAAAAGATATAAATTACATATATAGCAAGAAAACTTAAAATGCTAACTTCAAGACTCTGAACACTGTGGGCAAAATATCAGCCATCACCACCCCATCCCCTTCACCTCACCATGGCCACCATTAGCATCACCATGGCCACCATTAGCATTGTGTACTGCTTCAAAGACACAGGAGTATGCAGGAGCTGTGGCTCAGGTGATCCCCTGCAACGGTGCCTACTTCACTTGCATAGCATATCCCAGGGACGGCTGAGCAGGTAAAGTAAGCACCACTGCAGGGGATTAGGTGAGCTGCAGTTTGTGTGTTCCACAGTGGCTGCCAGCATTAGGGTCCCTGAGCACCTCCGTGCTCCCTAGGCAGCTGCCTAAACCTGTCTTGTGGTAGCAGTGGGTCTATTGCAGGCGCATTATAGGAAGTAGAGTCTAGGCTTGTATCAGTGGTAACAAAGGCACCCGGATTTGCAGCCTATACTAGCCAGGTCACCAACAGGAGGGAAGATAAGGGAGACAGCTGTGACAGGCCTGCAATCCACTGTTCAGACACTATTGAGGAGGGATGGGGCCCCCAAAAACATGAGTGTATCGGGCCTAACGATTTCTGCAGGTCACTACTCCTATATGCAGCAACTGGCGTAGGGAGAGTAGTAACGCTGAATGTAACACAGGTGTAGGTAGCAGGACTCATAGGCAGCCCATGGTATAGGCAGCTGCCTAGGGCGCCGCGGGTCAGAGGTCCCTAGGGGGCCCCATGCCTATTCCGGACCGTCACCCACCAGGCTTGCATGTTTGAAGTAAAGGCCCCAGTGTGGCACTGTACTGGCTGCCGTGGCCCCGCATGGGACATTTACTTCCCGGACACTGTATTGCCAGATACACAGTGCCCGGACTGCTGCATCCAGGCACTGTGTATGTGACTACAGTGTCCGGGAAGTAAAGGCCCAATGGCACTAGGCTTGCAAAAAATAAAAAATAAAAAGATAATTAAATGTTTGAAGTTTTTTTCCTGGGGGGGGGGGGGTCGCCTAGGGCCCCGCAAAACCTAGGGCCGCCCCTGGGGCCCCGCAAAACCTAGGACCACCCCTGACTACACTGTAGGGTAATGAGAGATCTGATAAGAAGTCAAAGACACTATCAGGAAAAAGCATATACAGAGAAGCTGGAAACAGGTGGCAAGACCTGAAAATCTAACATAAAAGCAGTACACAGAGCTAGAATAAAGAGGGAAAGAACAGCTGGCTGCACTCAAGCAATCAGCCAGATCACTCCTAATGAGGTGGAACAGCATTATTGACAGACTGGCCCTGGAAAGTCTGTGTTGTCTGAGCTGCCTGGAACCCCTAACCACAAGAATAGATAGATGGGGCCAGACCTAATGTTTAACAAGTGCAAGGCTTTTTCCAAATACTGTGGCACACATTGAATGAACAGATCATTTGTTTATTAACAGGTTTTTATATAGCGCTATCAGATTATTTAGCGTTTTACAGAGAATATTTTACATTCACATCAATCCCTGCCCCTATTGGAGCTTCATACTAAGGTCCCTAACACATATATCCATCCACACACAGCAGTGTGTAGTCAGCAGCCAATTAACCTACCAGTATGTTGGGAGGAAACCGGAGCACCTGGAGAAAACCCACATAGACACAGGGAGAACATACATCTCCACACAGATAAGGCCTAGGGAATCAAACTCATGACCTCAGCGCTCTGAGGCACAAGAGCTATCGTGCTGCCCCAAATACTAAAAAACATGAGAAGGAAGAGTCAGATTTTAGAAAGACTAAGAAAAAATGCAGAGAATGCATTTGTGCCAACTGTTAATCTGGGCTTAAATCTAACACAACACTAAAAAAACACATTAAAAATAATTCATCAAAATTGATTCATAAGTTATAAATGTTCTGCAATCTGCCATCATACTCCTTAATTGCAGGTGGATCCTCTGGTGTATTATGATGCTTGTGTGAATGATGCCTGCGCTTGTGACACTGGTGGAGACTGTGAGTGCTTCTGTACCGCTGTAGCCTCATACGCCCAAGCCTGCAGTGAAGCTGGAGCCTGCGTCAGCTGGAGAACACCAACCTTGTGTCGTAAGTGTGACTTTAAATTGCGTACACTGCCATATGAGTTTCAAAAAATGTTCAAAAATACCCCAGTGTATTTTCTGTTTAGTGACGGATCAGTTAAACGTGCTAACGTTGAGCCATTCGGCTTAGCTTCTAATTAAACCTTAAAGTACCCCACCCGTGACACAATGAAAAGACTTTGCTTGCAAAAAAGGACTCATCTGAAACATATGAACATTGATAGAAAATAACATGTATGCAAATGAGATGGTGGCGGAAGAAGGCAGTGCAAGCTGTAAAATTCTAAGCCTTGCTTAGAAAATAATCACAAAGTGGGGGCCTGAATCTACCTCATTTCCATCGGCATTCGCCTTCCGCCTCGGAGAGAATTCTTCCAGTCAGCCCACCAAACACCGGGCCCGCCCATAAAACGCAACACGGTGCCTACCGGGCCAATGGAGAAGACGACTCCTCTGCTCAACCACCATTACGCCTCACGGGTTACACTCGTTGCACTGCCTTCCCGCCGCCATAATCCAGCAAAAACATAAAGAGTTACTAATTCGAAAGCTCTAAGTAAAACTGAAAAAGGAGGGTGGGTGGGCAAATTCCAGGACAAAAAGAAGCTGAGCAACATTCAGAGGGGGCTTTTAAGCATAGATCCCCATATCTCCTCCCCACCACACCATTGGGTCAAAAGGCCATAACAATTAAACAAATTCTGATTGGAACACTAGTTGCCAGCCTCAGCCTCATTCCCAACTTGTAGTTTAAACTCCCTTGGGTTTCTTTAACCCCCGGTTCACCTTTGAATGTACTGCTTGATTGTTCTATTGCACGCTCATATCTTTTATAATTCCCCAAAACAGCATTGTTCTGCGATTTCTACAACCTGGAAGGACAATGTGAGTGGCACTACAAACCATGTGGGTACAATGGCTCTGAGTGTTTGAGGACCTGCAGGAACCCTAGCAGAACATGCTACCACAACTTGCCAGGCCTGGAAGGTGAGTGAACAAATGACACATTGTTTCTAAAATATATTAGGTTTATATTGCATTTAGATTTCTTAGAATTACTTTTCTTTAATACAATATGCTATAAAACCCTCTATAAAATAAAATAAAAATGGTCTCACTGCCAAAGTGTCAATTCCTCAATAAGATAGGGGGCCGAGTAATAACTGTGGACATCTAGTAGTGGTAAATAAATTGTATAAAATAGAAATTTACTGGGTCAAATGTACCTTACACATAAGAGTTATGAGATATCAACCAAATAAAATATTAGCACAATATAGTATCTCTGGAAGTACAATAATGTGTCACTGATACCCCTTTTAGATTACCGTTACGCCAATAATTCAGGTTTTCAACCCAGGTTTTTGTCATGAATTTTGTCATGAATTTTCAGTAAAAAAAACCCAAAAAACCTTAAACACTGCAGGTTGAAATTCTGGGTCCTGGTCTGCCTTGACAGCGTGAAGGGATACGCAGTGCTCTGGAAGAGAGGTTTGTTTACTGCTGCTATAGCAGTAGTAAACAAATCCCTCTAATCAGGTGTGTTAGGTGAGACCCGAGTTAAAAAACCCAAGTGGCGTCTTTTAATAACACTAGTTGCTTTATACACATTCAATAGCGCTATGACCAATTAACACGTGTTCAATAGTGGTAAATAACAGGAATATTAGGGTTATTATTACCACCCCTGCTGCGGCATGGAGGAATTGCTGCATGAAAACATGTATTGAAGGGCAACCCTACATCAGCCATATCTGGTTTAATATATATCAGTCCTATATTATTTCGGCAAAGCTTCAGCATCTTATAATAGGAGTAGTGCTAATTCAATTTCCTAAATTATATGCATAAAAAGCTATAAGCTACACTGACCTCGCTTCTATAATACACACGGAATATAGCTGTATAGTATTAGTGCCAGATTTACTAAGCTGCGGGTTTGGAAAAGTGGAGATGTTGGCCATTAGAAACCAATCAGATTCTGGCTGACATTCTCTAGTATGTACTAGGAAAGTGAGAGCTAGAATCTGATTGGTCGCTATAGGCAACATCTTCTCTTTTCCAAACCTGCAGCTTATTAAATCTGGCCCTTAAATTTCTGTTTCTTTTACCCTGAACTAGTTCAATATCGTCAGAGGTAACTGTATATATGTTCAATATCATCAGAGGTAACTGTAGATATGTTCAATATCATCAGAGGTAACTGTATATATTTGTTGTTGTTGCAGGCTGCTACCCAAATTGCCCCGAAGAGAAGCCTTTCTTTGATGAGGATACTATGCAATGTGTTCCCCTTTGCGACTGTTATGATGACTTTGGCCAAACATACCACATAGGTGACACGATGCCATCCAACAGTAACAACACATGCACTGTCTGGTAAGAAAACATCAATTAATGGGAAAAAAGTTTATAAGTCACTGTTAATTGACATATATCATGGTTGCTGACATTTCAGGGAAGGTCTGGGAGACTCCCAAAATTGGTGTATCCCAGGAAGGCCAGCAAATCCCACACAATGGGTTTGAGGGCCTCAAGTCCTGCCACCACTAGTCTATTCAATCTATATGTCCTAGTGTTACTAAGGGTGTGGCTTACTTTACTAGGTATGGGCGGGCTTGATGATGCAAATTGCCATATCACATGTTCAAAAGTGAAGAATTTTAATGTAGACACTGAGGGGCTGATTGAAATGAGCATGTAAAGCAACCGGTGCTGTACCTGCAAGTGTTTAGTGATAGAACTAGTGATAGAATTTTTTTTCACAGCGTTGAATTGGGTGTGAATGTGCGGGTACAACCTTACTGCACATTGAATAGGAGCCCCCCCTTCCTTCCAACATGCCATTCACAATGTTGGGTTTGGATCTTAATCAGACATAATGGTTCCTACTTTAGAAGGAACCAGTTGGGTTAATACTCTCAAGTGAATGTAGGCTGTATTCCTGGAGTGTTTGTGCACTCTACAAAATAACAGTTTTGAAACTTATGCACGTAATTTGCGTAAGTCCCCTGACAAGAAACATTGCGCGTCAAATGTTACTCAAGTGTACCTTCTGATGTACGGTAGAAGGTATGATGAAAGGGCCAATCCTTCAGGTACGCATGCTGTATCACCACGATACAGCTGGGGATAGACATTCTAATGAAGGGTCAGGAGCGGGGAAGACCAGATACGCATTGATCCACTGCCACATAGATTCAGACCAATGCATAAAAGTGAATGTAGGGTTCTGGACACATACCAGAACACGTACACGTTCCTTCAGCAATTCATACATGATATACCATTGCATCCTGTGGTTAGCTGCAGATTCAGCACTATCATGGAGTGAGATTGCTGTCACTTACAAAATGGTGGATCTTCTAATTCACAGGTTTGTGTTTGATTACAGGGGGTTATGGACAATTCCATGCACAGACAATGCCCCGCTCTGTTCTTTTCAGATATTTACAGTTTTTGACCCAGATCCAGACCCTAGCACGCACCCTAGTCCAGATTCCTACCGTAAATATTATGACTAGGTCTGCGGCTTCCCCCGCCCCCACACCTAATTTACATGGCTATCTTTGCCTCTATGGAGGAGATACGACTATCGTAAATTTGGTTTAAGAAGCATGTGCGCATGCACACAAGATAGTTAACAGGAGAATTACGCATACAGCGTGTGTAATTTCTCTGCCGTACCTAGTTAAGGATCTACCCCTTTGTCTGTAATGCTTTAGGATCACATCCATTAATGCTCCAGTTTTAAAGTCATAATTTCAGTGCTTTTTCGAATCTGAGTGGTAAAGATTTAAAGGTTTATGATCTTGTGTTATTTCAGGAAACCTTAATCAGACATGTTAAACCATAAGGTTTTTTTTGTCTATGGAATATATATGTAAGTTTTTGTATTTACATACTTTGTTTTCATGTCATGTGATGCTTACATTCCATTTACATTTTTTTTCACCTCATTTAGCAAGTGTACAGAAGAAGGAAAACAATGTTCTAATCTCAATGGTAAGGCCATCTTTAATCTTATAAAAATCTGCAGCACTTTGTAATGTACCTAATCCTTTATATAT